>DWPA01005977.1:0-11340 GCA_018251375.1 Calpodes ethlius
AAAATGATCAGTTTAGAAGTACATTTACTGCGAACGAGGCGCGGGGCGCGGGGTGTGGTACACGACAAAATTGAATTTAATAAACTGCGTTCCGTCGCATTTCGCTTTGCATATTTTATTAAATGTTATTTGAAAGTGTACTAATTCAAAATTGTTCTTGGTTCCCTCTGGTCTTGTTAAAGTTTCTCATTACCTCGCTTCGGTTTTTCATTTTGTTTCTTGCGCTCTGTAATTGGTCTTGTTGATTTTATGTTTGTATATAATTTCCCTCGCCTACGGATACTTACAGGTATTACGTCATTATAAAAAGCAGTTATGTAAATTGTAATCGTTATTTTTCTTGCAAGCTAGTTTGTGATTGTAACACGAGAATGCTTATACAGTTTGTTAGAAAAGTTCACTGATTCCGATTAATTCGTTCCGGCCGTCGGTACTTCTCAACTTCGTGACATTATTTTTAATGCAGTAAGGACTTCGTATACATGGGATGTTTAATACTTTTCTTGTTTATGTGTTAAACCTCCTTAGTGGTACAAGGAGAGGGAAACATTTGACTCTACTAAAATAAACACTTATTCTACCAACTACAACAATTTGAAGAAATTGTAATACTACATCGGTATACAACCTTAATTATTAATTCATCCTTAACCCAATACCAACCTCATAAAATCTATACATATAAATATAATTGGAGTGTCTGTTTGTAATATTGAAATAACCATTTTTTACTACATGCATATGAATATACATACACCAAAATAATATTTTATACAATTTTTGTCTGACAGACAGACAGCTGTCTGTTTGCCAGAAGCTAATCTCTGCAATGGCTGGACCGATTTTGACGGGACTTTTATTGGGAGGTAGCTGATGTAATAATGAGTAAATAAGGCCACTAAAACAAACTATAGTAAAACACTTTTTTTCTCTTCCACGCGGACGAAGTCGCGGCCTCAGCTTATAAGAAATAAATACTAGAATTTCATCAAACGATTTCCTGACTCAAAGTCTGTATTTGGAGTTTTTAATCAAAACTTTTCCTTCTACACCCGTCCGGTACAAAAACCACGACATTTCTATTAGCTGGACAGTTGCATCAAAAGTTCTGTCAACACGGTCATTGGCTGTTAAGACCTTGATTAAACTAATTGTAGCAGAGACCTAACAGTACTTTGTCATTATGTTGTATCGGAATAAAAAATAAAGTCAGTCTGTCAGCGATATTTACTTGTTATACTACAGGCGCATATTAAATAATAATAACACATATGTAAATGTAGGTACACGCAATGTATTCAAATAACAATGTTTCTATAACTGTGCGCTTATTTCTCATATGTGTATAGATGTAATATCTTCTAAAGTTACCGCCACGTCTGCGTCCTAACGCATTAATTGACGGTCAGCGGTTAATGTGCTGACATTAATTAACGCATTCATTGATTGTCACCAATTAAGTTTTGTAATAAAGTCCATTAATGTAACCATGTATTTAATACATTTATTTTATCGCGACGATTAAGGCTTATTCAGGTATTGTCACTAACGTCTTCGCAGGCGCGGCAAGGACATAACAATGTATATGGGTGCATGTACTCTGTTATAATGCAACGGTTTTTCTATATTCAAATGTAGATATACAGCGCCATTTGCAGCGCTACAAATGTTAATGATGTTTGCGTTCCATTTCATTTTATGTGAATGGAACATGATATGGTTAACGTTTGACGACCCGTGTGGCGATGGTTACGATACCGGATCGCCATTCAAAGGGTTCTGGGTTCGATTTCCAGCGAGTAGAAATTTGAATAGTTTAAATTTCTGTTCTAATTATCTATAAATATCTGTATAAAATTCTGTTCCATACCGGGTACACGAATTTAATATTGTGAATATATAAATCACGGCACGCGATAAACGAATAAAAATAGTTCCATGAAAGTGTAAAGGAGTTATTGGACTACACTACTACTACACTAATTCATACTCTAACCTGTATGGGACACTCTCAATCTTGTGGTTTCCCGCTGTTTTCTGCTAGCGGTCATCTATGGAATTATTTTTTTTATTATTGTTTCTTTTACTCCAAAAACGTGATCGATTTAGTTACGTCCAGTGCCAGCTATTTTTACATTTTTTTTTTACACACAGGTCTTGTAGTTTTCTCTTTAACGTACTCAGTACTACCTGACCGAACCTGGCTAAAGTATGATGATAAGAATTTTAGGCCATGGTAACGAAATGAATCATTTATGTTATATTGTATATTCATATCGAACCTGTGGATGCAAAAAGGAAAATATGATTTCCCAGAGAAATAAGGTTTTCCCTTTTGAGTTATTCAGCTCATGGTATTTAATTACTTGCTCATTCTAGGGTCCGAGAATTCAATAAATCCTGCCGATGGCTGAATATTAAATATTTTAGGAAAAAAATAATACCTATACAGATTCATACTCATCAAAAGAAAAAACATAGAACATATTTTTTGTATGTATTTTCAAACGCGTAAGATCCAGTGACGGGTTTAAGGAATTTTAACTTCAGTTCAAATTAACCGTCCCGGCTAGAGGTGTTAACCCACAAACGATGTTTTTGTCTATTAGCAAAAGGACAGAATTTCATCTGATGGTAAGTAATCATTGTCACCTATGGATATAAGGTAATATATCCGTTACGTGGAGTGTCCTCCACATTCGCGTCCCAGTTTCAAAGTACAGGGTAAGCAGTGACAGTGAAAATCATACTGTAGATGACCGCCAGGTATTAAATACTGTCGGTGGATCTTGTTGGGTGACTTTGATGTTAGATGGTGATGAAAGTTAATCGCAAGTATTGAACCAAACCGTCTTCGGAACATCCTCCATTATACAGACAGATTTAGTTGTTGAATCGGGTTCATTTCGTTGAAGATCGCTGTACTGTGTATGAACTCGCTTATTCCCAACGGTAATTGGTTTGAATAATATTGGAGCTCTGCATCAGCCGAGTAATCTCCCTGCCTCTAATTTTAAACGTGAAATGTTGTCAGTGTAAAAATAATAAATATATGTTTTTAAATTCTTTGTATCTTCGTCTTTTTTCTTTGCGGCTACGTATTGGTGATGTGTTTGGTGGTACTCATGTTCTCACACGACGGTGATCACTCACCATCAGAGCGACCGTTAGCTCATTTGTTGATTATTAGCTCAAAAACAATCTTTCTTCGATTACTCATATCATCAACGTCCTACTTTTTATTGAGATGTTCTTTAATACTTAAGGACACTAAAGTGTATTTCATATGTGTTAGAACTATATAACCTCATCCAATTGTAATGATTAGGTAGTAATAAATGATAATTGATCGACTACCGTCTTTCAATAACACAATTTCCCCACGATACATGGATATATTCTAGAATCTAGATTAATTCTCATCTTCTTTTTCATTCTTTCTTCTTCTTTTTTAGCTGGCAAGGCAATGGTAGTGGTTTTTGTGTTGCTGGTGTTCATGAGCTATGGTACCCATATAGTATCATGTACCGTGTTCCCTCCTTGATCGTCGTTATACATAAGATAAAGTACTAATTAAACAAATCAATAGTTTATTGGTATAACAAAATACACGTAGAGATGTGTATTTTGTTATATATTAAGTGTAGAAACACTGCACTATATTGAAGATTGAAGAGTCCCCTCGTAAATTAAATTCAAATTTAATTTTTATTTATAAAAAAAATGTACCTCAAGTACTGTTCTTATTCATACTAAATGAGTTCCAATTACTTACTCATGAGAGTTGGTAATTGAAAAAATGAGTTTCAATTACTTACTCATGAGAGTAGTATCAACCTCGGGAGCAACTATTTTAAGCACGAATGACGCACATCCCTTGCAGCGGTCAGGATCCCACTACAGTATTCCCCGTTATGCTCGACAAAGAGACATTCTTTCATTTAATATTGTTTGCTCTTTAACTTAATAACTTAAGACTTTGAGATGGATTCAGTTATAATTTTGAGACCGACACCAATCTCAGAACTGATTATTTTATATTTTCTTAATTAAAATCATCAACGTTAATCTACTTTGCATATTTATAGATACTTCAAACAAATTAGCACGTCGGTGGTGCCAACCCGTAACTTTTTCCTTTAACAAAAACTGCTCATAATTGCTAAAGAAGTTTTCACTTCAAAAGATTGTGAGTAGGTACGCACGCTCATTTTTTTATTTCATATATTATAAGTTTTTTTTAGAATATTTATAATAAAAATAGATGTTGTTATTTAAATTGCTATTGTACTAGATTACTTTTATTTTTAACTAAAGAATTGATATTAACCAACATTACACCTTTGAGCCCTAAATTGAAAGACTGTCTTCGCAAACAGATGTATTTTTGAACAACCCTATCAATGATATGTTACGTTAACGTAACATAACGTAGGGTTAACGAGACCGAACTTTTTATCCCCACTTTACATGAAGCGGTACTGAAAATAATAAACTATAAACGCTGGCACACTCATACCCTAGCACTAGGATTCCCTGTGTCATTAACACTCATGACCCGAGAACAAATATTTATCTATAACATAAATATCACAGTCGGGAATCGAAACTCTGGACCTCTTGCTTCGCAGACAGGGTCACCACCAGCTAGGCTAAGAGAATTTATTATATATAATTACCCCATATTACAGTATTCTCTAGTAATAAGGGTATTAGAGCGCGCGAACGGACATCACGAAACTATAAGGTTTCCCATTACAGCTAGGACACTGTAAAAATATAGTATATAGAAAAATATAATATAAGATAAAAGTCTATTTATTTGGATACTTGTTTCGGACTTTCTTTTTACATTTTAAATTGAAGTTGTTGTTTATAGAGAAGAAATATTTTATTTCGCAGCTTTTAAATAAAATATCAAAGTTCTTTTAGAGCTTTTGACTTTAATTTATACATTTAGGTGTCAACCAATTTTCACTCACAAATATTTCGTCACCGAGGACCATTAAAATATAAATAAAAAATAAAGATCTCTACACGTAATTATACGACGAAATGCGTAACGATGTTAAAAATATGTACGTATGTGGACAAATGAAGCAATGTTATTCTTTGTGAGTGCGTAATAATTAATCTGGGATAATGGAGTTGTGATATCCGACGGCGACGGCCGCTTGCGAGTGCGCGAGGTCGGAGGGCCACGTAGAGCTCGCCGCCCGGAGTAATTGGATCCGTTTGTTCGCTGAAATATTTTGGGTCACAATTGTTTGTGCGCATCAAAGCTCGTTAACGGATTAAGCGATAGCGATATCCAATAGCTCGTCGCTCGGCTTGCGTCAACCTTAACTAATCGATTTACTTGAGTACCTTCGGGGGGTGACAAGATTTTATTAACGCTTCTGGGCATCGGGCAGCTGTGGCCACCGATTTCGAATGTTCAATCGGTTGTTATCAATCGGTGAATGTTGATGGCCTGGAATAAAATAATAACTTTCTGATGTTATTTGAATCCGGATTGGCTGTTCCTTTTCAACACATGATTGTCCCTCGGGTGGGTTCGGATCTCCTCTCATAATGGGAACTAATGTTATAGATACGGGCACAACTTTGGTACAAATTGGTAGACTTCACACAATTTTGAGATATGCAGAACTAAGTGAGAGGGATTCCTCGTGATCATTTATTTCTTCGTTGCAATTCGCGCGTATTGAATTTGAACTCAGGACTTCATGAATATTAGAAACACTGAATTGAGTGGTTGATGCTGTTGACCAGTAATCTTCGAGACCCACACAGGAGGAGCCGGATAGTGGTCTATAATCGAAATATTACCAAATATTTTGGGTTAGACCGAGGAATTGAGAGTTCCCCCAACACAACAGCTTCTGCCAGTCGTAAATGGTTGACATAGTTGACGAAATATTTCGAAGTCGAAAGTTAGATAATTGCGGATCATGACGTCGCAAATGCTTTCAAATAGCCTAAGAATTTTCGATCCCCTCCTCCTCACAATTATATATAGGCATCGAACTTAACTTATAACTATATTAGATGTTACCTGCGGCTTCGCCCGATTAGTAACAAGAACAACAATAAAAAGATTGTCAATTTCTTTCTATTATTGGTTTGTAGGCGCTTTGTTGTCAAACGCTTCTTTAATTTGGCTGAAATATACATCGTAATGAATCTTTCCACATAAATGAGATTGTTTTCGCAGATAATTATCCTATGGGGTTCTTCGTCCTTTTAACTTTCTCTACACAAAAGAACATACCATAACGACTTTCTGTTGTGCCGTGAGAGTAGGACAAACATACAAATTTACAATATTAGTTATAAGGTAATATAAATGAGAAAATAGTTACAGTTTCAGTAAGATGATAATGGTTAAGTTAATAAGCTTTACAGTAAAAGCATTTGTGAACATGCCAGCTTATTCTCCCAAGTCACTTTTCATGGAAATGTTGCGTGGGTTTAATGTTTAAGAGAATTTAACTTTTATAGCATCATTGCGTGTCAAATGTCGCGTTTGAATGACAAAGCAATTCCAAATATACTGAACGAAAAATATTGAAATTCTGTATACATATAAAGTTAAAATAGGGCACTTACAAAAATATTAAGTAAGAAACCTTATTCATTCTTTGTTGCGTTCCGGCTCTCCAACCGGAACAGCTATCATATCCGTGGTGGTCTTAGGATGGATGCCATAAGGCGGTGTTTAGTGAGTAGGCGCCACTCTGGCGAGTCCCACATAACCTACAGGGGCGGCCGTGTTGGTATGCCAGGAGCATTCCCCGCCTCTTCCCCGTGGAGGGAAAAAAATCGTTCTTTGAAATGAAATAAACTGAGAAAGTGGTGTGAGCTAGGAAACGAAAACTATTGTGTGCCCTGAAAGGTTTCCACAATAATATTCGACTTTTTCTTAACAGACTCAGTACCTTTCATCAATTTACCTAAGCATTAAAAACAACAATTAAATGCGTTACAGTAGGTTATCTTTTCTTAATTAAACGCGTACATTTTATCTAAAAAATAATTACGTTTCGCAAAGAGGGAAACCTCCAAGGAAGGTTTTATCGCGTTAAATAATTACGTGTAACGAAAGCCGTATTCTTGTGTTATGCAAAGTCGCTTTCAAAGTCTTTGAGAAACAAAGCTTATTGGCGAAGGTTATTTTAATGAAGACATTATTAAGTAACGTTTGCTTGACTTATTTAACACGTTTAAATATGTCCTGTTTTTCTACCCGCCCTTGTATAATTAGAGTTTAAAGAATCAAAAACACGCTTTTGCCGGTAAAACGCATCTAAAGGAATACTCTTGTCACCGAGTACAATGACGATTGTAATTGCTGTTGAAGCGATCTATTGTTCATCTCAGGGCTCCATCGTCAGTCTTGGTGATCAAGTTGAAACTATTCATACAATATATATTTAAAGGGAGATAAATGAATGTGGAAAGTTTCAAAGGACTCTTTTGAATAGAAAAAGTCGATAGAGATTTCTCGAGGGGCGAGATATATTTTATATTAATCAAAGATTTTAATTGAACAAAAAGCAAACAAAACCAATAAAAAAGTATATGGCAATACAAACAATCGAACGTCTATTTCTATTACACTGTGAGACCTCATAGTATCGTTTGTGAATACGAGGTTTGAAGTCTGTGATATCGGTTAAAGGTTATTTGTGGAGTATAATTAAAACGTTATGTTATGTTATATTGAACCCAACATAATATGTTTTAGAATGACAATGCAGCTTCAAACAGCAGCCGCAAAGACACGATCCCGTCGTTGATAACCCGTCGATAGTGGATTGCGCGTGTATGCGATAACAACCGTGAAATAACGTAAGTGCACGTTCATACGGCGACTACACGTCGCGTTTTTGTAATGCGACGTGCGACCGCCGATTCACGTACGGAAACCGTTTGAACAATTTTTGTCTTTTCTTACTTCTACTTCTTTCGGTTGTCACTGCGTTTGAGTTCGACTATATAAGTAAAAAAATGGGCTTCGTAGTCGCCGTGTGAACCCCGCGTAAGACGCTTAAACACGTCAGTAGCTATGCAGGCACAATACGTTCCGGTTGTTGCTCTATATCTACATGCATTTTATAAATATGGTGACAGCATTACTGTTGCTATGTTGTCATTACTTTTAAACGAGCCATAAATATTATAACACGCACTAAGATTAAGCGTGTACCTACGGTAAGGTGAATGGCGCAGCGCAGCTTAGTACAGGTAGTGCAGAAGTCGGTCACGAGCGTAGGCTGCGACTGTATTGAATGACAAAGCTGTTTGCTGATAAGACGATCTACAGTCTAGTGTAGCTGATGTAATAAGGAGTAACTTAGGATACAAAAACAAAATAAAGTAAAACACTACTTGTTAAATTCCACGCGAGCAGAGCTTGTTCTTAATAAATCTCTCTGTCCTGCGCTGAATGCAATTGTGCCATCTCGGTCAGCATACACTCAGTTTAAGGCTCTGACTGGAAACAATATTCTCCGTTCCAAGAGAAACAAGGTTCGTCTGACATCGAAATTTAATTAGTTCAAGGTACTGGATTGTATTGGATACTTAGAAAACAATTTATAACAATTCTATAACAAAACAATATTTTTAAGTTGTAATCAAACAGAAGCTGCAAAATATTCATAAAGCCATTAGTACATCACATCGAATGTAACTTCGTCAATACATTTTTGCAAAAATGTAGTTACTTTGGGAACTCAGTGAAATGTGCTCGGAGATATTCCACCGAGACTATACTATTGCATTAGTTCATGCTATTGAAAGGCGTTGCGTCATCTCCGTCCAATAATTCTAATAAATTACGTAGGTGCCTTGTGGTCGGGTAAGGAGGATATATTCCAGTAGTACAGTATCCAGGCCTGACTAGCCCCAACACCAATTTAAAATCGATAGCGTAATGGTTTTATCTAATATCTTTAAACGAGCAATTCTTGTAAATATATATATGTAAATGCGAAGTTTTATTTTCAGAAAATGTCGTTTTGACAATGTTTTCATTAAATTAAGATCAAAATATATTGTTCATACTTGATCAGTAAGTAATTTTTTACACCGTTATAAATAAAT
Organism: Calpodes ethlius; assembly: GCA_018251375.1. Taxonomy (NCBI): domain Eukaryota; kingdom Metazoa; phylum Arthropoda; class Insecta; order Lepidoptera; family Hesperiidae; genus Calpodes; species Calpodes ethlius. Next base: position 9,112 of record DWPA01005977.1, read on the forward strand.
ATAATTCCAAAAAAAAAATGATGTACTAAAAAAACACCGAGCAAAGCTAAGTCATCCAGGGACTATACATTAATAGCATTATTGATAAGGCAGTAATAATCCTAGTGTCTCGCTTTTTTTGCGGTGATGTGTTTATTACCGATGTCTGTGGGTGACAAAAACTTCTTACCATCAGTTGGCCCGTTACTTTATATCGGCTATTACCGTAAAAGCGCTCGCATGCACACAGCTGACTCAGAAGTTATCAGATTCCATTAGTTAGCGGTCGGAAGCAACGACATACTCGTAGTTGGAAACTACCGTAATGAAAATATAACATCACCTACATTGTTAGAGGAGCTGATTTGACTAGCGCTGATTGGTTTGGTTTTGGCTGAACTGCGTAATCGAGTTGGAGGTGCTCGCAGATAGGCTGTGGGGAATATCTAAAACTCATTGCATAGAAGCGGGTTTATTCTCTCTACCTGAATTGTTATTGTTAAATTGTAGTTGTTATTTATTAAAAACATATTTTGAAATATAATATTTAATTAATTTGAATCAGTTTTTCACACTTTTTATTTCAATCTTCAGCCTACTCATGTGCAATCCACTATTAAAACGGAATTGTTAGTTTCATCGCATGCAGAATTTCCACCCTATATACAGCAATGGTATGTATTACGGTATGAAGAACATTTCAAGCTTCGAGGGTGAATAAAACTGGAATTTGAGCGTCGCAATCTTGAGAGTTCGCCATGTAAATTGAATAATAAAACAAATAACATCCATTGCGTTTTTTACGCCTCGTTTCTCCGGCCGAAGGATGAACGTACTCGTATCGTCTAGGACTAATGAGAAAAATTAATCAAGAATAACGAAACGTTTCCCCAAAAAGTCCTTCACGTTGTCATTTATTAATAATCATCATCATCACAACCCATAACTGCTGCTGAGCTCGGGTCTTCTCACAAAATGTGAGTGATAAAGGCCATAGTCCACCACGCTGCCCAAGTGCGGATTGGTAGACTTCGCACACCTTCTATAATAGAACTTGATATAACTCCATATAATTGTAAGTAAAGGTTAGATACAGCAACAATTTTTTACTGCCAATATTAGTATGTTAGTTGAATAAATAATAATATTAAAAAAAATTTTTTTTACATTAATATTAAACTTAATAATACTTATAACTAATACTAAATAATACTTATAACCTTTGACTAACCCTACCTAGTATTTTTGAACTGAATAGTCAAATTTACCCACAATATAATTCAGGACAATATTATTGTTGTCTCATAGTCGGCGAAGCGTGGAGTCTCTTGCGCATTATAGCGTGAAAGCCATCCGTGCGCGCCTCCGTGAACATGTTAGACGCACTACAATGCCAGCGCAGCCCAGGTAACATCCTGAGGGCATTATACTGAACACACAGGGCATTGTAGGCTAGATGCGTATAGGCCACCCACACATTACTGGAGTAAATGAATGATAGAAACAACTTGTACCCCATACTGTACTTCACATTGTTAAAAAATATGATTTGTGTGCTGAAAATATTTTTCAATTTAGGGATGCCTTTACCAAAATGGCAATTGAAAACAAACGCGGTTATAAACTATGATGTATAACATATTATGAAATTGAAAAACAGTATCTCTGTGAAGCAGTTAGCGAGTGACGGACGATCAACGTACAACTACGACATCCTACTCTACGTATGGCCTAACTCACACTTGGCCGTTCTTTTCCCAAAGTTTGCGCGCGTTACACAGTCATTATTATTAGCTCTGGTGAAAACGTAACGAGGAAACAAGTATACCTGAATTCTCCGTAATGTTTTCGTCAGCTTATTGACCCAGGCCCTATATTGCCAGCGTGGTAAATAAGATTTTCCCCCAGCATTGTGAGAGATGCCCAGCGCCTGCAGGGGGCCATTATTGGCCTTTATCTGGCAATTAACGTCACACGCACATTCGTTTCATAAATTCCTAACCGTATTATGGCGGCCTAAAAATCTGGCCCTTTCCCATGTCGGCAGACCAGGGTGTCGATGAGGTGACAAAAGCCGGCCACCTAGTTTACATTTAAGGGTTACGTTTTGAATATTATTATTAAATCATTAATGATATTACAGGCTGTCGCCGTCTCGTTTGATTCAGTAGCCTCATCATCATCATTACAACCCATAATTGTCCCACTGCTGGGCTCGGGTCTCCTCTCACGAGGTGAGGGGTATAGGCC
>DWPA01005978.1:0-11338 GCA_018251375.1 Calpodes ethlius
GCCGCGAACCTCATCCACAAATTAACAGGCAGCCTTTTCTTTGTAACATTATTTACTCTAAATTTATTAGAAACTCGTTTGATTGTCTTTATTGGCAGTATATATTCGACGTAAGTATTGTGTCCTATCTCAGTTTTCTTTGGTAACGTTACGCTCGCGCTGCGCCTAACGCGGTTAGACGTGGCGCCAAGTCTCCATGGCGCGAGTCCTACGACGGCGTCATCACTCACTAACACATTTACGATTAAGTACATATAGTTATTTACAGCGGCAACGATGAAGTATTCGATAACTTTTTCATTTATTGTCTTTCTGATATCGAACGTATCCTGTATAAGCCGACCGCTACAGCAGTCAGTAGCTTCCGATGAGTTCAATGCATTTGTAATGCTTCTAGATTTGAAGAGCGGCCATAGAGTGGGTGGCTGCGTTGAGTGGCGCAATGGGGGTGAGTGGTGTGAGCGGGGTGGTGGTGGCCGACGGTGGTACCGTGGTGGCCGGTGTGATGGGTTCCGGCGGGGGCTCCGCGGCGCGTACCAACGCGCGTCGCAGCTCGTGCGCCCGCGCAGCGAGCGTTCTCGCTGATTCCGCCATTTCCGCGACGGCGCTCGCGCAGGGGAACGCCTGCGCCGCCGCCTTCGTTTTCGCCACCGTCACCGCCAGCGCGTCCGACAGGGCGTCCGAACACCGCAAAGCTTTAGCTTTCAATTCTGCGTGTTGTGCGCTCCTGTAATTTTATTTTGTCAAATGAATATTCAAGTTCAATATTACTAGATTACTATTTGATAATACTTAAGTATGATGCTTTTTATTTCTTTATTAAAACTTCAACAAACTTTCAAAACTCATTCAATGACTTCATAGACTAAATTAACATTGTGTAGTAGAAAGAAATTACAGTAAAAAAAAAATTCAAGAATTTGCGCTATAAGAAACCTTATAAATTAAATTACCTGTGAACTGTATCTCCAACATGGACAATCCTATGAGCGCTGAGCACAACGAATTTGCCGTGAGCGAGGAAGACGTCTGGCGGCTGGCCCATCTCGATGGTTCTCAAAAACGCCTCCACCGCCGTGGCGAGGTGCGCGCCGTACGTCGCCGTTTGCGCAGCATAGAATGCCGCCAACTGACGGTCGTCCGGCGGGAGACGAGTCGCTGCTGCTGTCGCACTAACCTATGAGAGTGACAATATTTAGTATTTATTTATTTCAAACTTTTGCACCTAAAGAATAGTACAGAAACAAAGGCGGACCTAATGCTAAAAGCATTCTCTCCCGGTCAACGTTTAAGCAGTGTAATCACATCGATATGGCGGTACAGGAAAATAAAAGATAACGTAACAAAATCTTATAATTACTGACCAATAAGATAAAGATATATACGCAACTGTTCATATGGACAGACATATGACTAATATAAGGGTATATATAATTATACATACATAAATACATACACAAACACGTACTATATGTAAAGTATAAATGAATAGTTACAGACAAAAATGGAAATTACAAATAATAAATACTGAAAGATTTTGTTTCTGATAGAACTCAAAGGACTTTTTTGACGTACAAACTATAATATACGTCCATATCCTCACAATGGGATCTCTTTTTACGTGTTTTTGAACGTAAAATTAAAATGAAACTAAGTTTTTTTTTTGTGTCACTTAAATATTTGCCTTAGATGACATTCTGATACAGATCTCGGGTTAATTTAAACACTACCTTCAATGATAAGGAACTCGGCTTGAAGGACCAATTTTTGAATTAGATATATTTGATTTATTAAGTTTACCTCGCCGGCGTGATCTGCGTCTCGTACGACCTCGTCGAAGGAAGCCTTCAATTTGTCTGGTAGCGCGGCGCGGATCTCCGCGTGCCGCCGGCCGACCGCCGAGCGCGACTCCAGCCGGACGTAGTCGTACTCCTCCGTCCATTCGTGTTCTGGAACTGTTGCAGACCGCCTGCAAAAGAAATAATAGTTAGTGTTAAAAATGTGTCATATAATAAGTAATGACGATAAGAGAAATCATACTATAGCAGCTGTAAAGAACTTTTGATAAGTTAATTATAACGATTATAACGAAAAACGATTCTGTAGTTTATCAGAGATAGTAGGTAAGAAATAGATAGGTTATAGAAACTACCTTCCTAGAATATTTCTCACGTTTTTGTTAGTTACTAAACATTTGAATGTTGGCTATTATATTTCGTCATAATTATCTGATAATTATTCATCAACTCATAATTATCCCACTGTGCTTTAGGCTCCGGTCTCCTCTCACAATGTGATGGTTTTCAGCCTTAGTCCACCATGCCGAGTGTGGAGTGGCAAACTTGTAATAAGCATATAACTTATTAAAAATTAGAAGCGTAATCTTATTCTCTCGGGTTCGGGAGCCTAACATCTGAACCGCTCTCTAGCATTGACATAAAGTTACCTGAAGAGTAAGGAGGCGTTTCCGTGAATGAAGGAGGCGGCGCGGCGCACGTCCTCGGTGAGCGAGCGCGCGCACGCGACTAGCTGGTCGAGCGCATCCTGCGTACCGTCCGTGGGTTCGCGCTCGCGCTCCAGCCGCTCGGCCGCCCAGTCGCCGGCGTCCAGCGCGCTCGTCGCCTCGTGCGTGATGCGCTCCGCGTCCTTCAGCGCCTTCACCAGCGGCCGTAGCTTTACTGCGATACCTGCGTTAAATATTAAATACTACATTAAGAGGTTTTTTATTAGTTCACGTCATTTATGTTAATGACAAAGAAGTCTTACTATTAAAACTAAAGTAAATATAAAATATTTAATGTTGTTTACAAGTAACCCGGATTCTTGAATATGTAGAGTTGAGCAGTCGAAAACTCATATTGCAACACTACAGATAATAAGAGAGAAATTTGTGAGAGGGAATTCTTGTTAACCAGAAACACGATGTACGAACCCCTTGTTTTACGCTGAAATATTTTGGATGAGTAGGAAGAGAATTGGAGTAAAAATATGTATCAAAAATTTTACAAACCTTTGTCTTGCGCATCGTGAGCGTTAGCCAGCGTGGCGTCGGCGAAGACAGCGAGATCGTGTAACGCAGCGCGGAGTCTCGCGCCCGCCACACGTACGTCCAGCACGCGCGGCCGGAGCGCCCCGCGCCGCCGCCAGCCCGGCCGCACGTATGACAGGAGCCGCGATACCGCCGCTGACGCCTCCTCCTGCGACAAACATCAAATTCATTTGTTTTAAAAGCTACCATAATTTCAAAACATGTGGTTTCGGCTTTACTACAGTTATTCTAATAGATTTTAGATGATCGATAAGTATTCGAAAGTTTTATATTTTAAGGCCATTCTAAGTCGCCTCATTATAAGAGGGAGAGGGAAGGTCATCAGAGTTGTAACAGGAATAAGGCGGAACGTGTCAAAAGCCGTGACGTCACAAGCATAAATCTTTAAAATTTTTAAACTCTCGCTATAATTACCCTACTTCAAAACAAAATATTTCATGTTAACGTGGTTATGTGCAGGATAATATTGGCTATATCAAAACCGAAAACACTCAAAACAAATCGTTTCATTCACAAAACACCTTAAATTACTTTAAAACATTAACATCCATACCTGTAATCTTTCTAAAGCTTCTAATGCAGCGTCACAAGGTAAAGGTAGTGCTCTCGACCGCGGCACGTCATACGTGCTAGAGGCGGAGGCGGCGGAGTGTGCCGAGCTACCGGAGTTAGCCGAGGCGCTGGACGTGGCCGAGGTGAGGGAGCCGGTCCCGCTGCAGGCCGAGTCCGCGCTGGCAGGCCGGGGGGCGCGCGGCGCGTCGTACCAATCCGCCGCCGGCCGCGGGCAGTCGTACGTACCCAGCCGGTTGACCGGCATCGGTGCTGGCGGGACGTCATAGTGAGAACACTCTTCGATCTGAAATAACAAACGCATTGGCATTTAGTACAAAACGTATGCTTCAGTTATATAGTTGACGATCATGTAATTCTCTTTTGAGCGAGTGAGAAGTATCTATTAAGGTGCCATAGTAGAAGTTATGGAGTTTAGGACTTTATTAGTAATGCCGAAATAAGTTTTTAAATACGATTATGTGTTTATCTTTTCCCCATTAAATCTATGACTTTAGTTATTCTTAGATATAAACAGACTTGTTACTACTTATACTGTAGTATGGTTTATTAGTGACTAACTATAAAAGCTTAAAGCTTATTAGGTATGTAGAGCCAACTAGCAAATATACTTACTTTTGTAAAAGCAGGCGATTGTTGCGATGGAAGTGGCTGATGAGCGACCGGGGCCGGAGCCCTGGCGCGCCGCCGCTGCAACGCAGAACTTCCATCGAACACCCCGGCCACTATCCGCAGTCTGTTTCCCGGACATATTCCCTGTAACCACAACGCTCACATTAAACCCTCGTTAATCTTAAACCTGACGTCACCAGACCGAGAAGGGTCGAGACACGTCATGTTACCGCAAAAACGGCCGCTGACCTCACAACGTAGGCTTCGGCCTCGTCGTGTTCTGGAAATTATTATGTTTACAACTTGCTATTTTTACTAAATCAATAATAACTTCGTTTTAATTTCTATTGCGTTTTACAAGAAATGCACATTGACCGTTCAAACCAGCTTGGAAACTTCCCGTTATTATCGAGCCCTTACGAGAAATGACTAAAGTAACATTGGAATAAGTAAAAACGGTACTTATATCCGTTTAGCGAGTAAACACATCGACCACTATATTTGACTCAGGTTGTCGATAGACCAACACACCATCGGCTCCTCATTGCGTATCTTTTACCATACACAGTGACCATCCAAAATCGTAGAACCAACAACTTAACACCGTTGTTCATACTTAATACCATCTTAATATATGAGTAATACAAACATAGATGCAGTACATATACAATTATATAGGTGTAGATTAGGTACCACAAAATAATTTAATTTTTATTACCCACTATTAAACGTCCAAAACGCTATATAGCTAATTCAACGCCTACCAAACGAGATAAGTAATAGGTTGGACTAGACTTATCTTTCTCTTCTCCTCATATTTTTCGTCTTCTATATCTTTTTCTCATAGAGAATTGAGTAAGTAATGTTGACGGTAAATATCTCGTTGTTTACCTGTCGTCCCCTCAGCGAGCAGAGCCACCAACCCTCGCTGCCGGCGGTGTTCTGCTCCAGCACGGTGAGGAGGTCGCCGCGCCTGAACGCCAGCTCGTCTGGTGACTCCGCAATATTGTCGTACAGAGCTCGCGCCATACACTGCAACAAAATTTACACTTTTACTGTACACGTATTATTAAATGTACGCTATAACTTACAGGTTGATAAAAGGTTTGGGAAGTAAATGACAAGTTTGCCGTTATTCAATTTAGTTACCAACAAAACAATTCGTCCTCCTGCGTGGGTCATGCAGCTTAAATAAAATTAGTTTTTACAAATGAGCATTATTAAAAATCTTTGGTAATAGAGTACAGAGTACAGTGGTGTACTCAACTTCTAGCTCAGGTTTTAGAGCTTAGCTGTAAGCCAAGGGCAAATGCATAATGATTAAGAACTAATTGACAATAGTAGATATGTAGTTAATGGGAGGCATTCAGAAACCAAACAGCTGTCCTCAGTTAATAAATGGGTTCATAACTATCACGTTATAAAGTCTGTTATAATATCTTCTTCAGTGTTTTATGTCCATGCAAATTGCCACCTCAGAGCCAGACACTGTGTCGTAGAGCCAAACGTGATGTCAAGATAAATAGTAGGTAAGTATCACAATTCGTTTACCATTAAGGAATCCAATTACGTGTCAAGGTTGCACGTATACCTGGCAATGATTTGAGTAGAATACCTACTACGTAGGGATATACTAACACAATGACATGCATATTCCAACGGGAAAAACTATTTGTTACGAACATTCGTCTTTTATAATAGTACGAGTATATGTTACATTTTACGTGTTTTATATCAGTAGATAATGTTAAAAAGATTAAAGAGAAATGTTATAAAAACGTTATCGTTCTGAGTGCGTAACCATGTAGAGATATTAATAAAAAATAAAAGAAAATAGAAAAGTTTAGTAATAGCAAATCATCCAACATATTGATTACTATATCATGATCTGCGTCATCAAACAAGTAATATAAATGTAACTGATATATGTTTGTTCTAGTTAATCTTATAAATAGCTCAACCGAATTCGATGCAATTTGAAACTTAGGGTAGCAATTAGTATTTAATTTCGTTCAATCGATTCAGAATAAAAAAAAATAAGTAAGTATACTATCTAAGAGTTTTTTCAAATGGGTAGGTACAATTAGGTTTTCAGAATCGATACGAAGGCAGTTACTAGTATGAAATATAAGCAAATGAGAATAATTATAAAACTAAGTTAGCATGTTAACGTATTTTTGTAACACTAAACTTTCGACAATGATGTAACAATATTTCAATATACCAAACAACACGATATTGCGCCAATTTTAGTGCAATCAACACGAAACGTAATTTCTTGCATAAGCGATTATAGATATTGAAGAAATAATTTCTATTTATTTATCATAGTTACTAATTGTTACGCACCCGCTTCCTTAGATATGAAATAGGTAAATATTTCTACTAACTGGTTATAAAAATACCAGACACTATTATTTCTACGTTTTTTTAAAATACCGAAGTTTATTAAATTTATCACATGCAAAATTGTGCTCCTAATTTTAATTAAATTAAGCGAGTACCTACTTACATTACGTAGGTACTCCAAAAAAATGTGTCAGATAATACCAAAAACCCGCATTATTATTTACAAGAGACAAAACGTAATAAATAAATACGTGTGTACTTTAAAATAAATTATAACTAAAAACCTTGTTTAACACGTAATATTTATATTTTTTCCAATTCTTCTATTTCATATATTGAAAGAAAGTCTACGGACCTTTTTTAAACAACATAGACAAATAATGACCACAAAGCAGTTTATAATAATAGCTGATAGTATAACTAATTAATAAGTACACGTAAGCATCAGATTTTAAATAAGCAGTACTTTTAACCGGGATGCTGCAAGGTCTGCAGCTGCGGCGGAAAAACTCGTCCTAAATCGAACGATATGATAGGGCGATAATGACGGATCGCATTGTGCAACACTGACTGTGGGCGCGTGTTGGGGCAGGCCATGTCCGCTTCCGACGCAGCCGTTTATGCAACCGATAAAATTTAGCGAGTATCGATATTCAAATAATTGACCAACTCATTTAACTATTTAACAATATTAAAAAGACTGCAGACTAACACGACACTGTTGTTAATGTTAACTGGATAGTTGAAACTATTTTTGATCTACTAAGCTTTAAACCTAGAGTTAGCCTTATAGTAAATTTAACGGCAAGCAAACGATAATTCGAAATTTAAAATATGCTGAATAAATACGCGCGAAAAACTTAACCCTTCCTTGACAGTCGGGTAAAAATTAAAAGAATATTTTATTAATTATAAATATAAACATACCCTTTTCTCCGACGCTGTTCTTGCATTTCTTTTTTTAGAACCTTTACAATTACACATTACTAAACTTTGCCAGGTACATATCTGTACACTTATACCACTCACTAGACACTTATCAAACGGAACAGTCGAGTTGTGCACCATAATAACGTGTTGTCATCACAAGGGACAGAACGGTACTGATCTCGTAAGCATCACAACAAGAATTATAATTATATGAAATATTGAATGGAATCGGACAACTAAAACAGTTCGATGAGTCAGGTCGTAGACCACAAACGTCATGACCTCTAAGCCTACGTGCCTTAACGAATACGGAAAATATTGATAATTCGGTACGATTCGGGATAATTTTATTTGTTGTCATAATGTACGTAATAGGTACGATTCCATGTTTTAGTATAAGTTCGTTAACACGTAAGTATCTAGGTATTTCTGTCACGTATTATATAAACGAGAGTAATAAAGCAGTACGTAGCTAATAAATATAAAAGTATTTCCAAAGTAAATAAATAAACCTGTACTTTCTTACGTTTCACTTAAGCGTTTGAAACTGAAGTAGGTATTTGTCCAGCGAAAAAACAAACAAAATCAAGCAAGGCCGTTTCGTGTAAACTCTCCATAAAACATTCATTAACGAGCAGCCTAACTAACTGTGCGAGCTACGAAAATCCTTTGAAAGAAAATTTAGCTTTCAGTGAAATGGCCAACAAAAGAACGGACAGAGGAAACAGACTAGTTAGACATCTAGGTAGAGTTTTATAAGTACAAACACAAGATCTTTAAATAGAAACTTGCAAGTGCAGGAACTAGCTAGGAATAAACATAAAGCTGTAGAGTATAGATTAGTATGTTTCGTTTCTTATAAGCTCACTGATCTGAAAGTATGACAAGGATGCTGCGAGGCGGATAGTGAATCACGGCGCGAAGCATTCGCAGAATCGCGCAAGCTTCGCATTACGCACTATGCTTCGGCTCCAATCGCACCGGCGACGATGAGGTCATTGACTGCGTCTTACTGCTAAGATAACAAAGCAACGCTAATGAATGACTTTTTCGAAGTTTGGTCCGCTATTGTTATATCTTACAGTTAAATGCAAACACAATTACTGAAATGTTGGGGCATTACTCAGTGTTTCATTAACGATATGAAATTGGTTTTAATTATTCAACAAAGGATTTAGATTTCTGCGATACTAAAGGTAAATATTTAAATTTAAGTAGTAATATAATTACTACGATATTAATATATATATATAATGCATGCAGTTGAATGATCAGTCTTAGAAAATAAAGCCGCAGTCAGCAAACCAAGTAAACAAACAGACAATACTCACACAGATGAGTTTATAACAGTGAGTTTCTTTATAGATCAGTGAAAAAATCTGTATTCACGTTTTTATTAACTGAACTCGTTTTTATCGCAAATTTCGCAATCTGTGAAACTTTTTATATTCAACTCAAACTGTTCTACGGTTTAGATATACCGGTATGAAAGCCGAAAGTAATATTGCTCGGTAATAAAGAGTTAGCTTACAACTTTCAAAATTTGTCACAGCCCCGTTAGAAGCGGTCATCCTACGTGTTCATACGGAACTTTTTGTAGCCGAGCCTTATCACCATCCATCTTGTCACTTTAAATTAAACTTTGCGCTTCGGCCTACAATGTATTCTATTCTACTCGCATATAGTAATTTATTATAGCAACAGTGACAACCTTAAAACCGTGACGAAATGATTACAAAATAAATGAAACGATAAAAGAATGGAAAAAACTTTCTAAAAATTAAATATAGTTAATAAATTTATCTATAAGCAAAATTATATTTTCTATTTGGACTTTTAAATTGTCTGAATTCAGTCTAATATAAAAAAAAACTGTGTGAAGCATAACATAACATAAACCCATGAACATACATTAATTTCATCGATTATACTAAATTTCTTCGAGCAGAAGAAAATAATAGTAACTTCGCTTTTATAAAAAATATTCCCGAATATATAACATGTATCGAATCAATTAATAATATTATAAATGTATCTATTAAAATATACACTACAATTAAATAACAATCGCACCATCCTAGAAGTTTAAATATAAGCGTTTACTAAATGGAATCAACAAGAAATTACGAATTTGTGGTTTCACTTGTAACCACCGTCTGATTAATACATATTATGTAGTAGGTAATCGACTTAAATAACTCAAAACAACAAATAACAACGCCTGAATATTGATATTCCTTTGTATGCAAGAACGAGTTGACGATATTGTTGAAATATACTCTTAATGTCTAGAAATAAATAAACTTAAGGGGGTCCGAATTGTTTATATACAGAATAATACAGATCACAGACAAAATCTTGTTACTATTCTATTATAAGTCTAGACGATTAATTATTAACAAAAACTATTGAAATATGCAATTATAACTACATATTAAATTCAATTGTTTACATTTTTACCATAAGTTAAATGAAAGGGAAGATCCAGTTAACCAACAATAACAACCAGCGCATGGTCGACGTAATTTATTTGGGATTACCCTTGAGTTGACAAAGATGCATGAGAAGATGACTGGCAATTAACTGCACGTAGACCACGGTAGTTAGAACAACTGAATTTGTGCACTTATTATTAACAATATTGTAAACAATCTGATGGGCCTGTAAGAACTTCTGAGAAACGATTACGAGCTTTTACAAGTGTAAGTTCATTTTATTTGTCGTGGCAACTAAAAATTTTCTCTAGTATCATTAAAATAAATGTTAATTTGTATAAATTATGGTCATAAAACAAAAACACATCACGTAGTAGTTATATCGTCATCACGTAGTAGTTATATTATGTATAAAAAATTACTCACATCAACGTGCAAATAAATAGCGCGGAAGATTTTACGGAACGAAACACAAATCCAACAGATTTAAAAATAAGTAGGTTACTCACGTTACGCTAATTACGTGCATGTTTTCATGTTTAGTCGTCGATAACAAGTACTAACTACTAACACGTGTTTACTTTACAGATACTATAAAATTTAAGAACCCGGCGGTTGATAGGAGAGCGGAGACCGCACACGTGACAATTGTCGTCCAGTCAAGCGTTTGGCCGCTCGACCAGTTTTCGCGCTTGAGTAGTATGCCATGTGGCGGTCGAAAATCAATGAGGGTTGCAGGGGGCTGAATGGAGGGGCGGCGACCTACGAAGGTCGCCCCCCGTAGTACGCGCGCGAGAGAACAACCCGCATGCGCACAGATGTACCGCTGGCATATTTTTAGTTTGTTACGCACATTCTACCCTATTATGTAACGTTAATTACTATCTTCATACATTTTGCTACTCGCAAAACTCGTGCTGACATTGTTCTTGAAACTTGGAACCGGTGAATAACTTTTTCACGTTTAGGACGTAATGATTTAACGCGTAAGAAAGTTGTTATTAAAACTAATTATAATTTATCGCAGATAATCTGTGAAAAATTAAACTATATGTAAATATAAAAATAATATAACTAATAATTAACCGTCGTTTGTCGACCTGTTAAATGGAAGCATATCTTTATAATTGGTATGGACATAATATTAATAGTTTAACAATATCAAAAAAGGTATTCTATTGGACCTAAACGCCTCTATTTACATATGATAATTCAATAACGTCTGTACACCGCTTCTTTGGTTCAGTAAAGTGACAAGTTTAAAAACTCAGATTCTTTTTTTATTTGGCCATTTTTGTACTAAATTTAATGTATTATCAAAACATTCTTATGCTTTGTGATAGCTAAGTCTCTACGTAATCTACAATATAGGTAAATAAATACACAATTAAGT
>DWPA01005979.1:0-11337 GCA_018251375.1 Calpodes ethlius
GATTTTTGGTTTGGAGATAGTTGAGAGGACGATGAGTACCATAGGCTACATTTTACCACAAAATAACATCTCATTTTGGACAACTGCGGGCAATATGTACTAATAATATAATTCTAAAGTAACGAATGTCCATATTCTCAACTGAATAATCAGGCCATGTTGAATAAAATAACAGATAAGTGGTTTAACAGTAACATCATGGACGTGAATGGAATGCCGTTGAATAATTAACATTCATGAAGGTCCGATCCAATTAAAAATGGAACCTTTATAGGATCATTCGCGTTTTTGTTGAGTACCTAACAGGTTATAACTTATTTTTTATAATATTCTGAAAGAGAATTTGAGTTTTTCAACACATACTTCCTTAATTTCATTTTATAGGTGTATGTGATCTAAATATGGACGTCTAAGTTCAATAAATTCAACTTTATTTTGAAGACTATCGATAGGGTAAATTAGATAAAAACAAATGTGACCACTTTGAACTATATATAATGAAAGAAAGTAGTTATATGTCAGCTTGCAAGAATTGACCCAAACAGACAAACATTATTAGGTTACAAATATTACAAGATAAATAAAGCTTATAACATGAGAACGATGTCGTGGTTGCACCTGGTTTAAACATAATATATGACTCTGTATATTATGTATAAAATGTCAGGCACAATAACTTTATTAACAATATTATTTATGCTACAACTTTAAATGTTTATTAAATACTAGTATTAAATAAACATTTGAAGTTGTAGCATTCAGCTAGCTGAACCCTGCGCACGTTGCTACGCCAACTCGAACTGGCGCGGAAATATATGAAATTAATTGGCATGAAAGTGGCGCCACCTGTCGAAAATTGGTCGTACCAACTTAGAAACATTCGTTGGCTCTTCACAACAACTTTGCTAAAGATTATCACATGATTAAATGTATCGTTTACGATTCTATAAAGAGCATACAGAAAAATATTCATTTTTAAATAAGTATAGATTGAACCAAAACCATTAATCTATGTTTTTGTTACTGGCCCATTCTATGAATGAAATTCAACCTATTCTTAATTGAAAATTAATAAAACTATTTTACTAGCTATTAACAGTATAATAATAGTTTAATATTAAAACGTGTTTAGTTTACTTCGTGTAATTTTAGGTAAACGTACATAGCAGGCCAATGTTTTTTTAGGATTATGTTTACATTGTGTACGTAGCGTTCATCGTGATTTTGTCGATAAAGCGTTATCTTGTATCGTAACAAAACACGCGACGTGATGTTGATATAACAGCGTGTATGTGATTTTGATGTTAACAAGTTTATAGACGCCAGATGGCGTTAATTTAACGAATGATATTTAACATCAATTACCTTAAATACATGAAATTTGTGTTCAATAAAATATCGTTAAGGAGAGAGGCAATTGAAAATCAAAAATCAAGTCACGATACATTTAGCTGCCATTGGATTGAAATTTCATTTTAATAAACTTTCATTGAGTAAAAAAGTTAGAAATATAAAAAGGAGAATATTATACTGTCATTAAACAATTGCTAATTCAATATAAGTATAAAAATACGTTTTTAGAAAAACAAATTTTCTCAGAGAGCAAAATTGTGTCTTGATTACGAATAAATTAAATGAAATATTAAGAAAAGAGGAAACAAAAACCTAACAAAGGTTTTAAGTGAGATTCATTAACCCACCCGACAGAAAATTTTTGCTAAAAATATTTAAGTTCCAAGGATTCGGAGCAACGTCTCACAAAACCACAAAACTTTTTAATTCTTATAATCGTGATGTAGATAATTCATTTCTAGTATTTGCACCTTACTTTGTGAGGAGACCCTTCCCTGAAATGGAACAGTAACGACTTGTGATATTAATAATCATGATTCAATTTTTTTGCGTTTTCGTACACTTTCTTCTGTCACTGCAGTTCAGTTCGATTGTATACGTCAAAAAAGTGAACCTTGCGTAATTCTTTCCTCATAAGATTACTCAAATTATTATGTCATTATGAAAATCTAAGACAATTTAGTATGAAATACGAACTTATAAATATACGATATCATGATATTTTAATATTGATGCTATCCGAAAAGAATAGTTTATTCTACGGAAACGAAGAGGTCCACCAGACTTACTCTTAGCCAGCAAAAATAACTTGCGGATATCTATGCCTTTCATAAGCAAAAACATTCGAGTCTTTCCTTTGTATTGTTCATCTTATGTTTGGAAGTGAGAAATACCACGACGCTTACACCAGACATTCCTGATAAAATTGCTTTTGTTCTATGTCACTCCGAAGGAATTTTCTGGAAGAAGCATGTTCGAATTAATATGATTATTATTATGGCGTACTGTCGCGTGTCCTCTATATTATTTACGTTGATATTGTTGGAATGCCCCATATTTCTGAATTATGTTTTATTAAAACCCGAATCCGGTCCGATTTACGGCTCCACGCTGCAACGCAAATACCACAGTTGTATATTTTACTGGTGTAGTTGTTCCTTTGTTTTTTTTTTTGTATTTTGAAGATTCATTGTTTCGCGTTTTGATTTTTTTGTTCAATGACTTTGTTGCCTTTTAAATTTACGTTGCAGTGCGATCAATGCTATAAATAACTTTTTTTTTCTTTTTTTCTTTAAAACATTAATTAATATACCAATTTGATAATAAATAAATAAACATTTATCACTTAGATAGATTTTATTTTTATACAGTACTTACCAAGCCACAGATTTTTTTTAAGGATATAGCTATTTCTGTACCTTTTGACTTGAAACTATTACTTACTCAACGCCACGTGTCGCATAATATAACTAAGTACACTTAATACAGTAGGCTCGTGGTTTGATACACGTATCTATGTTATTACGATATTATATACATTCTATGACTTCTTGAATTTATATGAAAGTGCCATAACACATAAAACACCACATATTGCTTGAGAGTAAAGTATAAACCTATCACTCGAAAATACCTGTTCCGGGCGTGACCTAATTCACTTCAAACAATAGTGGATGTTGTTTTCGTAAAGCGCTCATTGTTAAAATACGAAAACAATGCTGAAAATCAAAAGTTTCACCGTTTATTGTTTTCATCGTAAAAATTAAAATATCGAGAGACAACGTATAAAAGTTAAAATCGTAAAAATATGCAACAAAGCCGAGGAAAATTAAAAAATAAATTGTGGGAACTTTTCGTCTTATCTTTTATTTAATACAAAATTTCGAGGTATTTACTTTGTCTCAAAAATAATAGGCCAGAGGAAACGCAGAGTAAATGACAAAGGGCGAAGTTACCAATTCTCTGTTACCCAAATGTAAGCAAATTTCATAAAGTTTAAGCGAAAAAATCTTTCGATTTGTTTGCAGGCTCAATTGCTTTTTTATGTTAAAAAATATGTTAAACACATGCCTAGAGCCTGTTGCCATCAAGTTGGTTTATTATCATATCTATAAACCATTATTAAATAGTACTATATATTATGTAAAAAATAAGATAAGGCATATATCCCGGTTCTTATTGTAAGTCATGGACTATCGTGTGGTATAGAAACTGGGATCACTTGGGTTGAAAATAATAAGATGTATGTTCTAGTACACATCGTAAAAAATCAGAAAGAATGCTTTTCAAACGGAGCACGCAATTACACGTAAATAAAGAAAATAAATGATGCCTATGTCCAGCAATGGACCTTTAAAGGCTGTTAGATAGGTAAATAGATAGAAAGAAAATGTTTCTTACGTTGTGTTATAACTAATTTAAACCAAAATTAAGGAAACTCTTGTTTAATTGGACATAGTTATTATTATGGAAATTATTATAATGAAATATTTAAATAAAATTACAAGCAAAAAACAAGCTATAATCTCGTTATTTTAATATAACAATTTTACTAAATATTTTTTTCAAAAGGTAGTATCGGTGGTTGGATCTATTTTGCATAACTACGTCTAATTAAAAAAGGGTTTCCTTAATGTAGGTTAAAGTTAGTTATAATACAACATAACTCATACAAGTTATTTCCATGCAATAAATAGATATTCAATAAAATATTAATCTTGCAACACGATAATATTTCAACCGCAAAAGTACTGCTACAACATAACACGGTTATAATATTGGTGAATAATTCGTCAGTAATTCGTTTAGTATTACGAGAACGGTTTATTTCGATATGCTACCAGTAATTCAAAAACAGCTAACGGAAATGCTCGTAACCCAATTACTTGATACTAAATGTTGCTCATAATTCAGTACTAGAAATACGCTATGGCGCCGCTAAGTAAACCTATTCCTACAAAAACATATTCCCAAAACATTACTACTCATTTCAGGCTGTTTGTATTTCATGTTTGTATGTTTCATGTTTGTGTTTCTATGGATTAAGGAGCCAATTTTTATAGTTCTATAAATAAGAAAAATATTAATTTATAGCAGTGATAGCAGTGGTTCGAACGTTGGTTTCCCGAACGTGGGAGCGTGAGTTCGAATCCTGCACGCACCTCTAATTTTCAAAAGGTTATGTGCGTATTACAAGTTAATTATCACTTGCTTCGGTGAAGGAAACAAATTTGAACGAATCATAATTTTAAAATTAGTATAGATTGATAATTAAAAATGAAGTAATTTGAGAATGTTTTATGTAATACATAGTGTAGTTTATATTTGACTAAGGTTAAGAATCCGATATTTTTTTCCTCACATTTACTTACAAGCTGTCGCCTTTGCTAATTTGCGTTTTGATACATGCAATGCAACATTTACAGTCTGTAATACCCGTTTCATTTAACTTAAGATGTCCTGCATTTCATGGCGTGTTCAGCGTGTTTAACTTAACTTAACTTAACAACTTAACTTGACTTGGAGACATATACTGAACTTTTAGAGGTCTTACGAGAGCTATTCACGGACGTAATCATTCTGTAAAAATACAGTGTAGTCCTTTTTAAGGTCCTTTCAGGTTAAGTTGATTTACAGTCAAAGTCACGCTATTTAGAGCGTTTGTCGTTATGTTATCAGCCGTGAAAGAAATATATTGTCTCGATTCGATACTGAATACAATATAGGGTGACACTCCAGAGTAAAATTACAACTACGTAGCAATTTTTTGAAAATACTTCTAATATTGCTTGGTAATATTACGTATACAAACATTGCAAGGTAAATAAAACCGTGTAAAACCCGATATCGACAAGAGATTGCATCGTTACGGTAGATTTGTCACACGCGAGATAATGTCAGTAACGAACTCATTAATTATAATCGATCAACGAGAACGTTCTCCTTGATCTATCGTTCAGTCACAACACGGAGTGAGACTTGTCGAACAGCAACTTTGGTGAACGATATATTCATATCTTTGTTACAAAGAACCACACTGCAATTACTTTATAATTATTATTACTTTTTTTTCAACATACGTAACACTATAACGTTCACTGATGTAGCAACACCTTTAAAATCCACGCCAGTTGCACACACATAAAAATTTCCATTTATTCACAACAAGTTTCAGTAGTAAATAAATATCTTATCTATTGTCTCCCCCAGCTACACCATTATCAGAAATAAGCAAAAATATAAAATTCATACAACTTTTTAACGTTAAAATACGAATGCGCTATTAAATGAGACGTAATAATTAATTGTTAGATACCATTTTTTTTGTACATCTATCAAGCAAAATCCATTACACGAACCGTAGTTAAATTTATTAAGTTAATTAAAAGAAAAAAATGTCCTTGACACAAAATATTGAAAACTATCAAGCGCATAATACACCTATTGAGCAAGGTAACACTCATACAACAGTGACTTCAATTATTTTATCATAAAAGTGGCTGGACCTTAGGGTAATCATTTGCATAAATTGAAGGAGGTTACTTTATTGAAGTAAATGATATGATTCAACGAAGTGGAAATTCGCCCTCAGGTTGAATTAAGGTCCGAATCATGACAAGGATCAGCTCAAATTGTTTTAGTAGGCCCAAATTATATCCATTTGAGCTTTTAAAGAAAAAAAATCATTCAGTCCTCTGAACGATACTGATAATTCTTTGGCGACAGCAGTATTTTAAATATAATACTTTTTAACGTTTCATATATATTTTTTTAATACTTTGTTGTAACAATATTAAAATCAACTCAATAAAATATCATTATTAATTTAATAAAGAGTAAGATGATTTTATCACAAACTCATACATATAATACGTCTATAAATTTAAAAATAATTTCATACGAATTTTTGTGTCAAGTATTTTTTTAAATAATACAGTGACAAAAATACAGTTGCCAGAAAAGCTTATTTTTTTAATATTACGCTTTTCTCCTTGTATTTTTCTATGAGATAAAGATAGCAAACAAAATTGCAATGCCGGTACTCTTGCTGCCCATGGATACCAATGAAATCTTCGAATACGACTGTAGGGAGACTAATATTAATTAATAAGTCCTGTTAGTATTAGGTATTAAAAATAATATTAGTCCGTTGATGTTGTTAAGAGGACTGTGTGCAATAGGATTGATAGTGTACATAAGTAATTTATGCCACTGATAGTTGATAGTTACAGATGCGTTGCTACATGGACCGATGATGGGCTCTTGTATAAGTGCAAGGAGCAACGTAGAGCGCCAATTTCAATTGCAATAAGGCATTTATTACAGTCAATCTCGATGTACGTATTGCTATATATGTATATTGTCTATCGGCACCGAAAACGCTAGGATTCCTAAGATCGTATGGTATTATTTATTTAAAAATATACTAACCTGTACAATAAAAAAAACATCTACCCAATCTGTATTACCAACAAAATTGCATCTAAAGTAAACATTGACATAGTTATTGCTTCAGCTTTCATAGCACTTAAGCTTTACAGACACTTATCCCCGCGTCGTATTTTAGCCTAAAGTTTCGTATCAACGCTGGTCGAGACGATGTCATGACTATATTAAAAGCTTCAAAGAATATCTTTAAAATGTCATAACATCATACTTTGTGTCCACCGTACATTAATGATGGTTTGTTACGAGTTTTATAATAAATTATAGCCTATTGATCAAATTAATTTAATTCAAACAATATAAGAAAAAAGGTATGAAAAATAACTAAAAAAATATTTGAATGTTTAAGTAGGTATTTTATAGTTATAGTATAGTTAATAGTTAGGCGTTACTTTGCGAAAATCCATTGTTATTAAGTTATTATTAGTCTACTTTGCAACAATCGGCGAATAAAGTGTATGACTTTATGTATATAATGTAGCACGCATGTTTTAAAGTATATACCGTCAACTTTTTAATCAGGGATTGTTGCAAAGTAGGCCAATAATAACTTAATAGTATTTTATTAGCCAGTAGCAACTGCTCGGTGCTTCATTCACGGGAATTTAGAAGTTGCCGAAATTTCGTCAGTTTATTCCCTATCCCGAGAGAATTTCCTAAAACTTATTCACATTACAAAAGAAATATGTATGCAAAATTTCAACTTCCCACCTCCTAGGGTTTGGATTGGGTTGTTACATCAGTCAGAATTTATATTTTTATGTACGTTGATAACAATTTTGAAAGATGCCTTGGTGTTAAAAGACACAAGATTTAGCGTTGTATTCAATCACTTGGCTATTCGACATCTAGACGTTAATTTGAATGGCGTTGTTCAATGAAAAAGTTAGTTATAACATTTAATGTTTATTTTAAGCCATTCGCTTTAATAAGTAAACTATTATATATTCTAGTTAAAAAAATCGAACGTAAGATGTAATTTATAAGTGTAACGTGTACGAGTAATAAAATTAGTTTTTTTATCTTAAAATATATTTACAGACTGCAGGTGACCCTCTTTTCTCGTACATAACCCACACAAGTTAAAACGACCTCTTAGCAATTTCGCAACTGTGCACCTAATAAATAAAACGGAAAGTCGGGTACAAGTAATAAAATATAACTAATTTATTTAGATTTATACAAAATATTTATTCTACGCTAACTAAATTTAAAAACGGAGCTTGTAATTGAAACGAAAAAGTTCTTTTTCCGTTGCGTATTTGAAATTTAAAACAATCGCGGTTAGTGAATAATTCATGCCCTCCCCTAAAATTAACGTGCTCTTTCATTTGGAAACTGTAATAGCGGGTAAATTTGCAAGCCATTCGGCTTTTTCAATTAGCAATTTCTACAGTAGATGTAACGCCTAGGGATTATTAACCATTATAACAAATTTATTACAATGATAATACCATTAAGACGAAATACGTAGATTTAATACTCAAGTAGATATTTTTATAATTTACTAATTTTACGTGAAATGAGAATTGTGTCTTTTTCACCCAGTATATACGTACAAAGATGTATAAATGTTGGCATTGTTGAGGTTTTCTATATTTATTTATAACTAACAAGTTCTCGTGACGTCTTCACATAACTTTCACCCTTAACGTATTTCAAAAGATTCATGCTCCCCATTCAAAATATAAGGAAACTCTATACAAAGCTTCAAGCTTTTGATTCACTGGTTCAACCTGTCTGCCTGCTCCTTGTCAGTCTGTTATCTTTAGCATTATATTAAATAGATATTTGTCACTTTAAAGATATTAAATTAAATATTCATTGTTGCGCGAATACCTTAATTTAAACCCTCCTATTCTGAGTCTTTCTCAAAACAGCAGAGTAGTTTTTCACAATGAAGTAACATGCGTAAACAATTTCATTTCAAGAATCGATATCTCCACTAGGCTGACAATCGTAAAATCATAAACGTATACATCATCACTAAAGAGTTATTCACAAAAGCGACATTGAAACAGCTACACACACACGACACACGACACCCACGACAAAATGTCGTACAACGACATTAGCGGACTTAAATCGTGCTTATTTGGTAAACTTCTTTAAACCCCTGGGTGCTCCAAGGTTATTGAAATTAATATGAAAATGTATAGTTTCATCCACACGAGGTTAAAAATTCGCAACAAAAATTCAAACATATTTACATCTTGCATAACTTTGTGTTGTTGTCGTACTGCTGTCGCGCTGTTGTCGCTTGTGTACACTACGCGAAAACGAAATCGAAGAAAACAATTGAATACGTAAGATCAAGTAACATCAGACGTTACAATTTCTTGAACAAAAACATTTTTCGCTTTTCCATCAAATTGCTTTGAAAGACAAAAGAGGACGACTATAATGCCTTACGCAAGGCATATCATTGCTATCCGAATACTGTCAAATATAACGTAGGTAAGCTATAAATCTTTTCGATAAAGTAATTCGATACATAGAAGATTCTTAAGCTTTGCTTCGAATTTAACATACCATTTATTTTAAAAGTGCAGTATTTGATTGACATCATATGAATCAAATTGTTGACCCTGTGTTGACTTTAGACTTCTTGTAAAGAGTAAAACTCATTCAAACCAATGAATATGTTGAAATTACTACAATTACAATACTAGTTTCAGGTACAAAAAGGTTTCTTCTAGTAAATACGTAAAATATAACTAAGTAAAAGAACTAAGTACTAAAGAATACAGAACCACAAATCTTAATGTGACTTATTATTTGAGTTATAATTTGGTTTATTATTATTCTTATTATAAATAATTATTAATTTTAAATATACTTGATGTAAATTTCTCAATGAATGTATAATCTAAAATTTACTAAGAACACTTCGAGCAACAAAGTCATTGAAGTCACATCAAATTAGTTTCAATGTCATATTTTTATTACATTCACAAAGTAATTATGTGACCTCCATGACGAACAAATATATTTGTCTATACAAATACAGATGCTATCATCTGACACGCCCTTTTTTTAGTGTTTACTTTTATTAAGCGTTAAACTTTCTTTGAAAATATTTAACTTTTATCCTATCTACCTTCACATAACTTTTTTTTCGTTTTTTTCTTTCTTTCTAATTCTACTGACTTCAGCGTTAAAATTTGGTCCCTTACAAAATACAAAAATGTTTTACTCTTTATCACACGATGTGACTTTTATACGTCGACAATATTGTGGCCACCACAGCAAAATCATATCATATACGTCACAATATGTCATGTCTGGTAACCCTTGCTTTTGTATATGAATTTTCACTGTGGTAAAAATCATAAAACATGCGAATACAATCGGTTTTAGCGTTTATATAACTTATTCTCACGTTCTTTACTTAGTTTAATTGTTGTATAGAAGACTTTTACAAAAGATTAAGATATTGTATAAGGTCTTGATTGACAAACTAAATTAATGTGAACAAAAAAAAAACGTAAATCGTGTTGTGTCTTATCGAACTCTTGGTAACATAGATAGACAACTATAAAGACCCTAACACACTATGCTGGCGTCATTGTGCCGCACCAGTCTACTGGCATTGTATGCCGACAATATCAGACCAGCGTATACCGCAAAACCCAACTCAGAGGCGGAGCATGGAGTATAAACAACCGCAAACACTTTCGGTTGAATTTTGGGAGTGGATAATTCGCTCGTATGACCCGCTTGACCTATTCAATGGCCATACCGGGTATTTTGGTTGGCCACACAGCGACATAGCCTGAATTATGACCGGTGGCATTGTGTATAGGAGTCTTTAAATGCCGTACAGCGATCACACTTCGTCTGATTTCGTAATTTATATTGTTAACCCTTTCCATTCCATTCAGTGAAAACGCAGCTGCTCAGATACACAAATCAAGCCTGATTCACTAGTTTGGGACCTCAAGTCTGTATCCAACATGATAAAACTTCTGAAATGATAAGAGTTGCATGTCGGATTCGAGAAGTAAAGAAACGTATACAACGAAAGGGTATTTCCGTTGTTAAGTTAGAAGAAGAATTAGTTCAGAAGACATACGCTCGCTACAGAGTAAGTTCCTGACAATAGCATTTCCAATATCTCTGACGTAACTCGTACGACAGGCACACGACGGGCAGGCGGCGGAAGCTGGGTGCTTTTATTCGAAAATCCTCCTTTTCCTTGTTACTGAACCGAATTTATTCCACAAGTGCAGTGTGTACTGCGTCAGTGTTGTACTTGAACACGATTGCGGAGGGAAAATGTTGTGCCAAATGCAGGAACAAATGAGAAATGTTATTGTAATAAGTATATCATATTTTATCAGTAGTTTAGCATACGTTAATAAATAATTTGTACGCCTCCAATAGAAGTTTTCTTAAATATATTGTACAGACTTCATGTACATTGAGTAATCAATTACTGTGTCACAATACCTAAATAGGTACTTACATAGAATAGTTATAGATATATTAGCAATCATATCTCCGCATTCATAAAGAATACTACGAGTTCCCATAGTG
>DWPA01005980.1:0-11337 GCA_018251375.1 Calpodes ethlius
GAATAAAATAAAAATACATAGATTATCTATTTCTTACAAAATTAAAAAGTAGCTTACAATTTCAGATACTTCATAATGACGCAGGAAAGTAATGTATTTTCGGAGTTGTTAGGAAGTTAACGTAATTTTTTTTAAATGTGATGTTAAATACTTTATAAAGTAAATCAAGTTAGCAATTTTCAATGATCAGTCGTAACACAACATGAGCCATTGGCGCGCTTCCCTCCAGATAGTAAATTATAAACCGTTTATTAACTTTGCGATAAGACATACATCAAAAAAATATTAACATTTTTACTTGACTAAACGCCAATCTCATAAAATTATAAAAAACAATTGCGAGCCCTCCAGCACCAAGCCCGGGCGTTGTCCGACCAACCTCGGTGCCAAAACCAACGGACAGACAGCCGACCTCACCGCAACATTTGATTGATTAAAAAGTTTATTCCATTGTTTTCGCTCGGCACTCGGTAATTATACGGAACGGAACGTGTCGAAGCTGATATTTCAAGTAGGTTGACGTTACGACACTGACGGTCAAAAATGTATTAGGTCCTATTCTAAGACATTGTTCTTCTGAAATTGGCCTACTTTTTTAATGATTTCTATTCCATTGCAATGTAATGCCGAAACCCGCGCGTATTCATAAATCTTATAGCTTTGTTTGTATTTCCAACCGGCGAAGGTTGACATAGCGAGCGTCGAAATTCCTGAGCGTAAATTTATTAGTATTTCTCAATGTTTTGGCATAAGCACATCAAGAGACTTCACTCTTTACTCAGCGGTCCACTTAAAACGACAAGTGGGGCTGTTGGCTCTAATAATACAAAGTGTTCACCAAATAATGGGCCACGCCGGCCGAAAATACACAGCAACGTTGGACTAACACGCAAACGACGAGACAGCCAAATATTTTCGTAAAAAGAACAACACTGTTTTAAGGTGCAACGCCTCTAATTAAAGCTTAAGGTTTCTCGGAATAATTCCAGTGTTAACAACCCCGTGTCGCGTAAAAAGCGCAAGCAAGAAGACACGAAATCCGTATTCAAATTGTTCCCCAATGATTGCGCCAAGTGCGAAGGAACCCATCATTTCGGTAGCCAAAATCGAGCAAATAAAGTTTGCTTTTCTTAAGAACCCTGCAGAATTTTTATCCATCAAATGACTGAACAGATAAAAAGACATGGTTTTAACGGAAACAATGAAGCAATCAACATGCACGCGCTTGCAATATTTTGGCGGTAAAAGTTACAAAATGGCTGCCAAGTGCCATCTGCTTCCATTAGCGTGGTAAAACATCTCGGCGACTGTGTATATATCTTCTATTTGTACATCTGAACTATTTATCTTTAAGAAATAGTTTTTTACTATTTTTATTGTTCTAGTTACAAACACGATATGTATATTTGTGTGTGTACAGAGTACCTTATTTCTAGGCTTCACAATTTAATTTAAAGCTAGTCTTAAATAATTACGGCATATCACTTGTCTGGTTCGGGACCGAGCGGGCTTGACCCTGACATCTTTTGATGGTGTAATGAAGGGTTTTTATTAAATCAACGTCAGAAGTCCATTAAAGATGGGCCCCTGCCGTAGAGCTGAAGCCATCAATCAAACGCGATACGGATATAAACGAGACATCACAAAAAGGGAGGCAAGCTACGTCTCGGATGATTTCGTGTTTACTTTTTGGAACCTAATTTAAATGTCTGTACAATTAGACAATGTTATTTCTCTCGATCCAAAGAGATGGAACGCACGAACATACATCATCTGTACAATTTTGTGGTTAACTTTTTGGCCATCGTGAACTCGTGAATATATTTTGAAGTTTTTATGAACAAGACGCGGTAATGGAAGGGTGGGTAAGAAATGATGGCTTGACGTAACGCATTAATCCCATGTCAAAAGATCAAGCCGGAGGTTTTTTTTGGGGAATGATTGGTGGGTTTTTTTATTATCCATCACCCAAGATATTGTCTCAAATATCTGATATTATTAAATAAATAACATAAAAAAAACTATACTATTGTTGACTGAAAAGTTAATGATGTAAAATAATGTATTTACGAATCGATTCAATACTTTACAATTGACTGAAGCTTATTTAACAAACCGACAAACAGAAAGAAGCTCTTAACAATCTGCTTTCCAAAATCATTACTCGTTGACGTTCAAATTGCTTGTCATATTATTAGATAATAGCAAGAAGCCACTACAGTTCAATATTGCTTACACAAGTACATTGCGCACACATTATTTCCAGCCGGTATAAACAGAACATTGGTAAAAAATAAAGCTATGTAATGGTGTTAAATAAAGCTATGGAATGAAATAATGATATTTATTTTGTTAATGGTACCTCAGAGAGTAAATATAACTTCAGAAATTTAGTTAAACATTTTTGGTAGGATGGAACTTCACATTTAACAGGGTAATGGCAACTATTTGTACTTATTATATCGATATTCTCTTTACAAGTAA
The DNA here is from genome assembly GCA_018251375.1 of Calpodes ethlius. Lineage (NCBI taxonomy): Eukaryota > Metazoa > Arthropoda > Insecta > Lepidoptera > Hesperiidae > Calpodes > Calpodes ethlius. Next base: position 2,485 of record DWPA01005980.1, read on the forward strand.
TTAGACAAAACATATGAGCACTTCGAAACTTAAAATTGTAATATGTGTTATTACACCCATTTACGCTGATCAAAGCGTGTAAAATCATATTTTACTATATCTTTTATATCAATAAAATTATTTAACTATAACGTGACTGTTTAAACCCAAAAGTTTAACGATCACCACCACCGTCAGTTAAAAATGACCGCTGTCCTGTAAGAATGTCCATTAGAGATAGCATCGCTGGCTGAGCGGTCTTCAACGCAGAGCAGACCTCACACTTGCCACAAAAATAATAGGTATATTTGTAATATTCAATATCAGATTCAGATAATATATATTTAGATTAATTGGTTCAAAGGTTTCAATATACAGCTTCAAATCTGAACTTAGCAGTAAGTAAATACTATGAAACTAAAGAATAGTCATTTCATTATCGGTGAAGTTAGTTAGATGGGTAATAATAGCGAAATTTGTTAAACGCTTTCATTCTCCTGAGCAGGGTTATCCAATGTGGTTTACCAGGTGTTTCCCAGGGGTCTACTTAAATGACAACTGGACCTGGGGTTGGACGAAGTCGAAAAAATCGACCCCTATTTAATTAACACAAGTTCTTATTAGAAAGTTTCAAGATACTGTATAAATTGTATTTGATGCAACTTGTTACAAGAATCACTAGTATATTAGAAAGAAGTATCAATATTGAGTTTAAAAAAAACACAACACGTCATTTAGAGTGCACAAGTTCATATTAAATTAACAACTCGACAAGAGAAAAAAAACTAGAGATATGATTTTTAAAGTGATTTGTCTATAAGGGTCTGTGGTATCTGATCATTTAATAAACGAGGTCTCTTTTCCAAATTGTTTGTTAATCCGCGCTTTGGAGAGTATGTAAAAGTCATCATTCTCAATTTTTACCGTTAAATTGAAATCGTTCAATCATGTCAGAGGTCTTTTGAACGCGTAATACCTACCAACGGATTTGACTGCCAATTATCGCCTTCAATTCTCTAAAAACAGTTTGGTGGAACAGCAATCTTAATCATGACGCAAGTCACTAAACGTTTAAAACTACTTTAATTTCGTTTAAGAAACGAAAAACACACTATTATAATTTTAGTATAATAAATAAAACAATACTGAACTTTGTTCGTTATTGAGGAGTTTCTCTGTATGGAGTCAACCTTGACATTGGCAGTCAGGTTATGATAGTGTGAAATAAATATAATGTGTTTTGTAAACCGTTAAAGCGATCCCTAATTTGGAATCAACCCTGGTTGTAATATCACAATATGCTTAACAAATATATCATAAAAATGCTTTGTCATCAAAGCTTAAAATGTAAAGTATGCATCAAGATTCACCTACACAAACATTGCAAGTCAAATAAAAGCTCGTATAAATGCATTTCTTTATTTATATGCACGTATTCAACTTTGCTTGACCTCCATTTTCACCAAATACTAATAGGATTGACTAATTACCTATAGTCCTATTTGAGGTTTGTTACTGTTTTTTGGATACATGTACAGCAGACGATGGTGTTACTGCAAGCTCATTTGCTATTCTTATCACATAAAAGTTATAAATTAAAACTTGTTATGGACAGTGTGAGTGCGAGGCCGTCCCAGTCCCGACCTAGACCTCCCTGTCGGTTGCGCGGGTCGGGACTGTCGGGAGTCCCGAATGTTGGACGACGCGGCTTTATTTATAATAATGTGATCCTAATGGACCCAATCGATTACCGTGCGATACGGTGCTGTCTCGTTAGTTTATTTTTAAAACGATTTCTCTATGATACTACACGTAATGGTTTAACATGGTTTAAGTAAAATATATGGTTTAACAATTCAAAATTTGTATGAAGTATCAATTTTACTGTAATAATAAAGACTTCGATATTATGTACAAATTGTAAGTGTTTTGTACACGAACTTTTTCTCGTTCCCTAATGCTATCAGCTCGTTGCTATGCTTATCCCATAAAAATGAAGTAAGGTATCAGAAATCACACTCGATATGAAAAAGCTACGAAATAATTCTATATTTTTTTACAATAATCATGTTCTTAATCGGACTACATGTACACTTTACGTCGTAATCTTTTGTTCACGTGAACCTGAAAAGACCATCAGAGCAAATAGCAATAGTCCATTAAAAAAAACGTAGGTAAGCCATTCGCTGTTTGTGCACAAAATTATGTAAGATACATACTACTTATATACAGTACGGTCCAAAAACTGTTAAATAAATATCTCATAAAGCTTTACTTCAGAGCTTCCAGTTTGCAAATGATCAAACTCCCTAACCTTCCCCGTGCTCGCTACTTCATATATGAAACGTGACATGTGACCCCAGTGTCAGCCCTAGAAACGGCAATTAGTCGTTCTTTACAAACAACCGCACCCAGAGTTCATGAACCCCGCTGGCATGTCAACTGAATGTCCATTTACATTACCCAACGCATATTAGAAGTTGATACTATTTGTTGAAGAGATATTAATGATCCTATAGAAATGGCTCACTTTTTGCAGCGGCCATCCAATTCGAATCAACCTTATAAAATAATGATGATGATCTTAAGATTTGTCCATTAGAATTGACGTTGATGAAATCATATACAAATCTGAGTATAATGGTATTGAAAATTTAAACAAAAGTATAGCTAACTACAAAGAAATTGCCTATAAAGAGAACTACTTAGAATTATTGCTAAACATATCGACATCTTGAGGATTACACGCAAATCTTCACGGATTTTATCAACATTAAAACTAACTAAAATTAATTGACCACTATCTCCCGATGATATGATGTTAACCAGCTGATTGATAGTCCTATATAAAAAAATCACATTAACTTGGTTGTACTCAGTTTTTGGTCCTGAGAAATGGCAAATCGGTTCATTTTCGGCCAAGAAGGAGACCAAGCGTAGAGGCCATAGTAAATGAGATATTTTATAGACAAAACCAGAAATATACTGAAAGCTTTACAAATTCTAGGGGAGTGGGGACAGCCTCCCTTCCCTACCCTTCCTCGGTACGCTCATAAACACTAGCATCTCTCTTTCTTCAAGACTGAGGGTCGTGATTCCGTCCATAGTCATCCAGCTGTCTTCTCGACGAGGTGCGACCTGGTCTGACGAGCGTTTGGACTACGTCCTCTTGGTCGCTTGCCTTCGAGCTTGCCGGTGACCATCAACTTCTCTAAGTTCCCTGCTTTTCGTCGCGCTATATGTCCAAATTGTTTTAAAATACAACTCAGACAGACGGAGGACAGCCTCTGTTGAACACTAGCATAGTAAGAGCCTATTCATTTCTGTGCGATATTATATACTGTGGCAGACTAGCTACCAGCCATTAGAAAGGCGTACGCAATGATTGATTCCAGCGGACCCATGATAATTATCTGCAGTTCACAGTGCAGGGGGCGCTCGTGCGTGATGACGGTGCACGCGTGCTCGTTGCGTAACCAACAAACAATACGTTCCACCCATTGTAATCCCATACGTTTACTCCACCAAACCAACGTTTAAACTTACACTATTACACTTCCCCAACCATCAATTTGTCAGAACAAAATAATACATAACTACACGTATTTCATAAAACATTAAAACAACGTAAAACAAATTTAGTATGACAAGCTCCTGCCAGCGCGAAGCAATTTCTGTCCATTGCACCGGGCGATTATTGAAATTATAATGTTACATTTGCTTAATACATTAAGAGCCGTTTTACACCGCAATTGGTTCCGAGAAACCTGTCGAGTGGTTATAAAAAAGTAAATTCGCCGCGAAATAGAATTAAAAAACATAAGTACCCACTAAGCTCGGCGGACACATGGGAACAGCAATCCATATGAAAAACCGCAGTCTTGTACATTATACGTTAAAGGAGCCACGCATTCGAAACTTCCTCTGACGACCGCAAGCACTGAGTTAAGGCGACTGTCTCACCACTAACGAGATGTTACATCATTACCGTTAATGCTGTCGCGAAGCGAATTATTTTAAGTTAACTTGCGTTTGATAAGATATATTATTTCAGCGATGATTATAAATGTCGAAGCAACGAGTCAGTGTCAAAGTGTTATTCTATGCTCTAGAAATAAGAATAATAATACTTAAATAACAACAATAACATCAAATTTAAATTGTTTTGTTTGAGAGAAGCCATTTGAATGTTATACTGCAGAAACAACTCCAGTTGTTATCCTGCAAACTGATAAGAAATTATTTTCTATTTGATCCTATACTATTGTATTTAAGGCCTAGGAGAAAAAAAAATATTCATAAATTTACTTGAACAGGCATTTCTGTGCGTATGTCAAGGAGAGAATTTGGGCGTTTAATATTAAATCAGTATTATATCGTTTTGGTACGAGTTTCCCATGTTGCGTACTCTTTCGCAGTGTGGCGGGTAAGTGAAGAAAAAAAATAAAGCGCGTCATCGCACAAGGAACATGATCCGGCTAGCCGGTGTAACCGCACGACGTGGCTCGGTGGGTCCTTGCACGACCATCTCGCTTATTACGGGTGATGGACGGTTTAGCCCAACCGCTGTATCAAAGCAATTACGTGGATGATGATTTTGTACGCGCTTAGATAAGCAGTACCTTCAGGGTATTGTATCAGTAATTATATTGGATTATCAAGCGTAATGCCTAAAGGGAAATGTCTACTTAAGTCAACCGGCTCGAAGGACCAAAATTATATAAAAAATTCAATGTATATAAGATATTTTAGGTATGTAATGCAGCGTAGGCTTCAAAATTATTGTCGGTTTTATCGTATCTATATATTTATTCGGATATCGAAAACGTGGATAGGGCAAACGTAGGAATCGACTCATTCTTTTCTTAAAACGTCACGAGCTTAAATTCTCATTCACCTACTTCTTTATTTAAATGCACTCTTAAAGTTTTTTAACTAACCATTACTTTTTATTGGGAATACTGCGCGGTGGAAACCTTCAATATGACCATCGCACAATTTACAAAATAAAGAAAAGAACTTTTTGGCACATAAAAATATAAATTCGATAATTTACTCCGAAGTCGATAGCAATCGATCGAGACAAGCCAAGCAAAAGTGAATTATCGTCCAATAAACAATGTTTCCGGTTGATTTTCCTTTCAGTTGCGCATGCATATGCAAATTAAATAATAAACAGTGTTTGGGCGTACATCGTCTTCCGAGGTAGCCGAGCCTTTTTTGGTTTTCTTGATTTATAGCCCGATCAGGGCGCGGTGTAATTGCGCCAGGGATGGCATCTGCTGCCACAGATAATCCTAGGGGAACGCCATAGAGTAATTAAACTGTACGTAAATATTTCACACGTACTAAATGTCATATATCCAAAAAAAAAATGGTTTCTAAAACTGTACGTAAGAACAGACAATAAGACGTTAATTAATTTATATGTTAACATTGTTATCAAGTAATTGACATTTGTCTTTTTGAGAAATAAAGTCTTTAAACATAAAACTCCAATAAATATAACAATAACAGTGTAACAGATGGTTTTGCTTGTGTAAAGATATAATTTTTTATAACAAAGTTGAGTTGTAACAGCATTTATGTAATATAGACAGCATGCCTGTCGAGTAAAGGGTCAAGGTTCTATATCTGGTCGGGGCGTGTTTGACAGATAAACGTTGTTCTCAGGTGTTGATTATTTGTGAAGTTGATTAGTTGATTGAATACGTGCTTGATTGCATGCCACCTGCAATGTAGACGAGTCTTTGTGTAGAAATTTGAATCAATATTTTTTATCTTTTTTTTAATGACGTCACTACCCCTAAATCCTCTGAAATGAGAATTACTCTGAAGTACGGAGGACATCTCAAATGTAACGAACTTTAAAAAATGCCCGTGTCTAATGTGACAAATTTTACGAACATCAGCGATCCCTTTTCTGGCAATAAAAGGGCAATTATGTATAATATTGTGGTATATAATTTGCAATGACTTTGTCTTCTTAATGACTGCCATAAATAACACACATTGTCAATAAAGATTGCATTGTAATCGTAATTTATAACAATTAACAGACAATGGGCGTGAGAATGATTCACGAGTTACATCACATTGTATCGGGTTTTGACGCCTGCGCGGAATAATAATTACGTATTGATTGTATTAAACTTCTAATTTTGTAATTAGCAAGTGAGGAATTGATTCATCGACCTATTTATAATTACACAAGAGTCATTCGATACTTCCTAGTACTGATATAGTTTTTATGTAATAACAGGCACGCGAACGGACATTGACACCATTAACAACATCATTTGGTAAGTGATCGTCATTAGTCATTAATGTTAGAACCATTACCAATGCGTCGTTACTCGAAAATAAATCAATACGTCTGGTCTCATGTTCGCCATAGCATAGTGGGTATGCCGTAAGTAGTTCATTTCGCTGATTACACACAATTATTTTGTAATGTGTCATGTAAACGTTACTTCTATATATCTAAATACTAGATGTTACCGGTGTTTAATATACCTAAAGTTACCTGACATGGTTATTGTTTTGTGGTCGTGGGTATTATTTATTTTAAGTTTGTGATCGATTGTATTATAAGGTCTATAAGCTATGTCCTTTATACAGAAAACATCATCTAGAGATGTAAGCAACGTTTATTTTAAATTTAATTTTTGTTTTATGGGATACCTGTAACAAACCTCGAATAGGACAGGAGAAAGGACTGTAATTAGTAAGTTCTGTTAGTATTAGGTGTTAATAAAAATCACTTTGTTATCATTTGGTAGTAGAAGGGCTATGGACGTTGCGATTATTAGAGTAGGTTAGTCTTGTTAGTAAGTATTAGTAATTGTCAAGCTATCATTAGTAATTTGTCTCAAAGTTGGTCACAAATGCGTTACTACCCCTAAGGATAGTAAGATACCTCTTTCTTGTATAAGTGTAACCGGCAACCCAAAATATTCTTCAGACCGAAAGACAATTTTATAAGCACTAATATAGGATAATGAGAATACGTGAGACAGTTTCACGTACCTTATATTGATTCCTTTTAAATTATTTTACATTAGGTTTATGACTTTTTGTCTAATTTTTCTAGTATATATAGTTTATTCTATACTTTTAAATATCTGGATTTCTGTTTACTTTAAAATTGTTAGCCTCTAATTTTCGACGTCGACCCTCTGAGGCGTTAATATACCTCCGCTCACGTGTAATGCATATCCCATCGCCCTCGATTATGACACGGAAGGGGTATGTTAATAACAAAGCGGGCCGTCTCGGGCCGTGTCGAATACGACCCGCTCTCAGCCATTAACGAGCCGGGATTAGACTACTTTGTCCACACCGTAACACACAATTAGCTGTGGAATGCCGTAGGCATTAAACTCGATTAGATTCGACCGCGCCGCCTTCGTTATAACCTGCTCTTTGATTGAAATTTATCTGTATTGAAGCTTGGATGCCCTTTGTTTTTTTTTTGGTGTCATACATGCTTGATTTCTGTGCCACTGCGCTTTGAGATAGAAACTGAATTTAATGGCCACGTTTACAACGCTGTAGATAAATAGGTAGTTTAGGAGATGTCCCAGCTTCGATACCGCGCTGGCATTGGCATTAAAGACAAACGTTCTCGATAGATAGTAGCTCTGTATTTAGCATCATAGTTATAAAAATAAAGCTTCATGTCTTACAATTACTTTGACACTTCTTTTAGTAAAATGTCCTATATTACAAGTCCTATGAGAAAATGATCCGGACTGGCAATTAAAAAATATCTTCGCAAGGATCACACAAGCCCTCGCCATAAAACATACACATCCCGGCATAACAAATGTTTTTGTGCTATTACGATCGAAATATAATGATAACACGCGGAACTTGTCGTTAGTAGGATTGCATCTACCTTCAACGGGACAAAGTTGCACGACACGTCCACCTTATGTTTATTGTAATACGCGTCATTTTCGAATATCATTAGACGTGCTGCTTTATTTTCTTTAAGTCCTGGTAATAAGGTTAGTTTTCGAGCAAACGCATCGCATTCGAACGTTAACCCGGGCACAAACAGCGCAGAATCTAACTCATGCGGTGATTGCAGTCTTCATCGCTCGGTAGCTAACTACCGCCGTATAGATATTATGATAAAGGGCCCGGGTTCGGTTCGCTTTATAAATGAACTGGCACGAATATAGGAAGCTTCGACCGGGGCTGACTGATAGCGGCGCGGCTGACCGTGGACTCCGATTTCTGGTCACGTTAAGAGCTGCGGCTTAGAGAATGATACTTAACGTTTACATTGTGCGCTATATAAATAAACGTTCATATTTTCTCATCGATTGCGAGTTGGGCGAACGTAATACAGAGACACAAAATACCACAAGCAATCATCAATCTTATATTTTTTCTTTTCTTTGTAACTAAGAATCTCATATTGACGTACTAAGAACTTACTTCTAACAAACTATAGGTATCTATCTAATTAAAAGACCTACACAGTAAAGTTATCCAGCTACCGCAGTTTTTTGTCTTTACCATGTACGAAACTACTTATTAAGGTTGATTCCCTTCCGATATTTAACTATGTATAATTAGACACTTAAATAAACTTGATGAATCATACAACGTAAAAATTTAACACATCACTGGTGCCGTCAGCGTCATCGCGTGAGCCGTAAGAGCTCGAACAGGTACCTATTTCACAATCGAATCGTGAGCGACCTTCGTTCAGTTCCTCCGGTATGATCGTGGGAACTCAAATTGAATACCTAAGATCGCACCAATCAAACTTTACAATGATAACAAAAGATATGCCTTATCTTGCATCACTGCTTGTTACTGCATGTGAAAACGGCATCTTATATTCGGAGCCCTCGAAAC
>DWPA01005981.1:0-11336 GCA_018251375.1 Calpodes ethlius
GGTGGTGTTGGGGTCGGGGGGGGGGGGGGGGGGGGGGGGGGGGGGGGGGGGGAGGGAACGTCGACACCGTGTAACGTCACCTCACACCACCTCGTGTTATTTCAGTAATCACTTCCATTTCGTAAAACGCGACATTAATTAAAATTTAGTTTCAGACCATTAGTTACCATCGCGTTTCTTCAAGTTTCATTTTTTCCGACTTGTAATTATAGAGCGCGGGTGTGAGGCTAAATGGGCACCGTAATGACAAATAACATTGTATTGGTGGTAGCCATGAATTTTGTATTCAAATTAGTAACGATAATAGGTGCTAGTGGCGAGTGATGGCGGGTTGGGGTTCGTACCAGAGGTGTGTTTTTGAAAATCGGTATTTTAATCTTATAGATTCTTCTTATACGTACATACGAGTAGGGATATACAGTGGAAATGACATTTCAAAATAGATTCGGTACATAGGTCAGTTACCTTTGTTACGTAAGCTAATTCGTATACACATATATGCACACAACAGAGTTATAGAAATAACCTCATCCCAGTATTTTACATGGACTTTATTGCTATAGATGAACGACTTCAACAGATCACAGATTAATTATATTTCGCGAATTTCTTAATTTAAAGTTTGTATTTTACAGTTATGTATAGATACGTGATGCTAGTCTATGGTAAGTATATAACCCTCTCACAAGATAAGTTCATAAAAAATACTTAAGTAAGTGTTTGGGAGAAAAGCGCAGTTCGTTAGCGCGGCCCTTACAAATCTATTACCATGTGATTAGAAATCGGGAGTCGAAACTAAAAACTGGTTTAAGTCAGTTTAGACTCGTGACTTGTGAGATTTTACCGGTAATAAGGCTGTGTATACACTGCTCGCCGAGTTATTAATTAACAGGTCGACAGCAAACAGAGGCGGCTACCGGACTGCGCTTGGTACACAAATGTATTTACTCAACGAGACTTGACCGGCGCGGCGTGGAGAACCTCATTACGGTCTTTCTGAGAAAATTGGAGGTGAGAAACGAACTTAAAAAGATAATTCTAGTATGTCGATGTTACCATATTTTTGTTCATTACCTAGTGTCAAGTTGGCTTTCATGGAATATTTATAGTGAGACTCCACTTCTATTGAATAGTAATTGTATGATAGATGAAAAACTTTTGTGAATATTTATCTCTCGCTCTAGATATCTTAAATCAATAGAACAAGACTTCATCCTAAATATTCATCAAAATGTTTGCCACTTGCAGAGATCGAATCCAGAACTTTGGGCTTGATATATTAAAAAGACTGCTGTACTTATGACAATTAGTGTAAAACCATTAAATGATTTTTAATTCATTGCTTTTATCAATATTATTTGAGTGTACCCTTACACATTTTTCATAAATTTTCATACAAATTTAAGTAATAAAACAGTGCTGCAGTAGTAGATTAATAACTTCTGTTAGGTAATTAATTAATTGAATTACAAGTTACATATGAATTAGGTAAAGAAACAACAACATTAATTAGTAAAAGATAAAATATCGATTTAACATCCATCCTGATATAGGTACTTATCCTATTAAAATAAAAGATACGTATATATTACTAAGTAATTTTAATATACTCTATAAAACTCTATGCTACTCTATAATAAAAGGTTGATCTTACCTTAGTCTTTGTCGAAACGACACCACTTCAAATTCGGTAAAAAACGTGGCACTCTTATTGACAGCTCAAACATTTGCCCTCAGGTAACCGACCGGTGCGTTTGTTTGCCACTTTTCCAACTTTGTATACACAGAACAGAACACAGACATATGAATGCGCAAATTAACGAATACCATTCACTTCAGTTTATTGAATACCACTGCACTTCGCGTATACGTATCCGTTTGGGCGGGCGGAGTGGAGACGTGCGCGGGCGCCGCTTCTTATTCGATATTAGCATCCGATCCGCCTGAAATCTCAATAAGTGTACGCATACTGTGAATGGGTGTAAATTTATCATTATGACACTGCGGCGCGTTGGAACGGTTTATGTCAATTTCGAGCTTACTCAGGCATTCGCCCGTTAATTCTAGCTTGATTAAATCAAGGTATACACTGAAATTAAAAGATAAATAGGTAGATGAAGGTTAAAAATGATGAAAAAGCTGTGTCATGTTAACTTATTACATAGTTTCAGATTTTGTTTTTTTAGCTGGAGTTTTTTTCGAAATATTAGATCATTTTAACTGTAAACGAATAAATATTATTAGACGTTTAATGAAGATTTAAACATCTCACGGTTAGTGGTCACCTTAGCCCATGGTATCAGCCACGTCAAAGACGAGAGAAGAAAGAACTTGTCTCAGCCTTATTCCAGACACTGAGGACTTCATAAGGAATTTCTAGTACATAATGAGTTCCATTTGAGACCACAGGAATAGCTTAGTTCTTTAACTAAGACTCGACCGAGACTGACTTTGAAATGTATTCGAATCTGTATGAATATACATTTCAGTATAAATGTTAGTATGAAATTCAAGTAATGAGTGAAAATTTCATAGAGGAACAATTATAATTCTTGTCGATGATTATGGAAACTGTCTTTGCCAGCAATGGTCACGTAATTGAAGTATGTAAAATTGACTGAATGTAAATAAAATTTCATAGAAACATGTCTATCATTGCCTTTTGTAAACGTCACGTTTTTTTAGTGCTAAAGCTTTAAACTATTATATTTATTATTTTCGAAGCATGAGTCATATTTACGATTATCATTATGTTTCTTCAAAACATGCCTGACTTGCTACCACATTGCTTGAATCAGACGCCAAAGAAATCGTCGTATTCTGGCTGGAACCTTGAGAGCCAGATCTTCCTTGTTCTAGATCAGGAAAGTATCAGGGATGATATTAATATTATTGATGTCCATGAAAAAATATTATTGTTCACCAACAGGTGTCCCGCTTGCCCGTTTCTCAAAAATAAATAAGTAAGTATGAAATACTTAATTTTTCTCGCAACGCTACGTTGTTCAAGCAGATGAATCCATTCTTATTTTTTATCGGGACGTGGAAAGTTATAATGAGATGGCATCTATTTCGGAGTACACTCAGGATAAGAATAGCTATACTGTATGAATTGGCTGTTTTATTTCAGTTCGACCTTGCGGCTTTAATTGAAAGTGTTGACATAGCTGTGATTTATAACGTTACGAAGTTCGATATAAAAGACGTAACAAAACAGTGTTAAAACAACACGCAGGCACTTAGTCGTCAAAAATATTTGTGGAACATACGCGCTCAATGTCCGATGGTTTGTGTTAATTTTACGCGACCACAAGAAATAAGTAATTGCTGGCTTATATGCTATTTGGATGTTTGAACAGAGGTAAAAATATTGTTACCCTTTCCTGCCTCGAAAGGCACATTAAACAGCCAATCGCATTTTTTATCATTAAATAGAATTAGAAATCTTCGATGTGTATCGTCAAAACAGCTCATACTCTCTGTAGTGAGATCCTTATCCTCATTTACAAGAAAGCAAAGTACTATTTAAAAATTTAAAGACCCGTAGACACTTTTACATTTATTATGATCCAGTGGTTTTTCCTTCGCTGCACAAATACTGCATTTTATCAAATGTTTGTGCTGCTATTAAATTGTTAATGATTTTTTTGGGTTTTACAACACTGTTTTAATTTATAATCCGTTGCAAAAATAACTGATACAACACTGCGTTAACTCCAATAAAGCGAGCGTGTCAATGCTTAATATGATAGTTAAATACTTTTTTACTCTATAAAACCGTATATTTAAGTTCTTTTTTTAAACTATACATTTTTACTTTTATTATATATAGGCTATAAAACATTAAGCATAGACGAAGCAACGTAATTTTTAGTGTGAAAAATCAAAATTATAAGCGTATTAAAAACGCGATCTCGCAACATCTTCGCAGTAATATCGTTAATACTCGACAAGCCGGAATGGGAGTGAGCGTTGAAAAATACAACGAGCTCTTACGTGTTTTTCCATCTGATCGTTTAATTTTATTTATACTCAACAACAACGATGATATTTTGTTTAAATTTCGCACTCAGTGCAGTGATAATTGGCTGACATTGAAAATAATGTTTCATCCTAACGTTTTCCAGTCGCCTGTTAGCATATAACAGCTTTTTTTTTTAAATAGTTGACGAGGAAACTGAAGAACCACTTCATGGTAAGTGGCTACCGCCTAGGTAGATCAGCGACATCAAAGATGCGTTGCCAACCAAGAAAAAAGAGTTCTCAAGTCCACAGCCAAAGCCCGTCGATTCCTTTGGTTGCTGACTTAAACAAAAGATAACGCTAACGCACGTTTCACGGAAAGATATTAAGAGAAAAATACATTTATTACATAAAAAGAAACACTTGTATTCAAAATAATTATGTATAAAACAAATAGCATACAACACTTATAAGTAGACCCTTTACGAATCAAACTGCTATTATGCTGAGTTTAGAGACAGCTGACGTTGATCTTTCGCAAGACCTGTTTGGTAATTGTGCAGTGGTCACCCATCATACGTTATAAATGTGTTTACTTGTCTGTCCCATTGCATATCTAAAAAATACTTAGTATATAACCAATATAACCAGGATGTACAGCCTTACCGGTTGTTGTTGCTTTTTACAATACCTTAGTATTCCGATAAAAACCACGTGATTAAGAAGGAGTGATCTAACTCATATCCTGACTTCAGTCTCATCTCAAGTTCAAAAATATTTTAAGACCATGGCAATTATTAGTAATCAATACAAAATTCCACTTCATTGAAAGACTCGGTATTATCACAGTTTTATAATTCAACTTGTGATATTACACTGTAGTTATATATATCACTTTACATTCATTTTTACATATGTGGCAGCACCTTAAAGCTCCACGTCTCTCGCATGCACAGGTGGAAGTTTCAATACATACATCAGAGAAATAAATAAACGCTATACATTTAACCGCACTAGGTTTTCTTGTATTGCGGCTCAAATGGATACAAATGGATTATTAGCATCCATCATTTTATCTTGACCGAGTTACATATATTTCTGCCCTGTTCGGGAACTGAACCCACTACGCCCCGACGCCCAGATATTTTATCAGTTTTGTTGAAGTTCCATGCTGTATGATTCTCCGAAGCTAATTAAAATTCACCTTCTAGGATATCTCAGAGTTTTTATAACTTTTTAAACGCCATCGGAGAACTAGAGTAAACATGTCTTTGGCGCCTTGATCGGCAACATGTCGCCTACATTGTACTTGCGCTGGTTTAAAACGATATACCGAAGAAGTGTTGACGTATATGGGAGAGTCTAATTCTAACGTTGATTCGTTATGTAATATATGAAGCTGAATTTTTTAACTATTTTTAACTCCAATGATGATGATTTTGAATTAAATTAAACGTTCTATATATTCTCATGTTCGGGACAACATGTTTTTATCTCATATTTATTACATCGGTCTAAAATAACGTATCAATAAAAAAGAATTATACTCGCACTCGCCGAGATTAATCTTTAATTTCACTAGCATGTTTTTTTATAATTATGTTTTAGCGTGGGCGGGATATATTTCTCATTTTAATGAATTACCTAACAGCGTGACTCTAGTCATTTTTATGTCTTATATGTGTGATTATGTCGCATGTGTGATTTAGTGTCGTGCATAATATAATTGATAATGATTCATCTCATTTGCTTTGACTGCGAAGGGAAGGATTCATACCTGACTCGAACAATTTGGGATATAAATGTTTGTTAGAACGCAAAATCGAACTCGGGATCCGTCACTTCGAAGGCAGTGTCAACACTAAATAGGCTAGGGTTTTCAATATTATTAATTAAGTTCCAAAAACTGAAGGTCATGATGAAATACCAAACTGTAAGTCACAATTATTGAATTATGATTGTAGATGTACACATGCTGTGTACTAATGAGAGAGTTCTTCTTGTATGGTTTACTGACACATTACTTCACATTTACTAAGTTTATTGACACTTTTTCAAAAACATTAATTAATCTGAAAATGTATTACAATTACGTAGTTTTTCTTACTAAGTAAGTACTGCTCGTGACAACTGAAATTAATATTCGATCATCCTAGGAAAGTTACAGATTCATGCAAGATTGTACTATTGAGTACTACGTTCTAGGATCAGTGTTTTCTTAGTCATATGTATATTCAATTAGTCACGATTTTTGGTCATGGATTAAATTAATGTGGTCAGATTTGGCGAAGTTGAATTGGCGTAATGAATGGTTACGACCCGGAGTCGGTCGCTTAATTAGGTTAATTATTGCGATCAAGAGTTTTATTAGTGAACGTTCTAATTAAGTCGGCCAATTATAGTCGAAGGTGAGGACCTCAGTCTAGCGGTCATTTGAAATATTATCGAATGAAAGCTCGGGATATTATTACGATCAAAAGGCATCGGAAATCTTACGCAAAACGTTTTCGTAATTATGCATTTCAATTTAATATAAAAGGATAGATAAAAACCTTTGTATATGTAATTTAACCTAAGTATTTTGATAAATCAATTAGGAATTAATTTCTATATATTAATTAATTGAAGTGTAGAGACACACTTTTAGTCCAAGTCCAGTGGTTGCGAACTTAAGGCAACGCTTTAATTCAGCGACTCTCAAAATGTCTATAATATACATACATAAGTGCGACTAGTCTATGAAATGGACTACCCTTTCAATTGTACTAAGCGACCAAATACATGATAACATGAATTTTTTCATGGAAGATTTAGTCTAATACATCCAGGAACCTTAGACTTGTAGTACTACATGATCTCTAATCATTAATTGGTTTAGTCTTGCTAACAATGAGTTCTTAAATTAACTCAAGGCAGAACACAATCGAGCCGTGGCTCAAAAGTGAACTAACTTAAACTAAGTATTTATTTCCACGTGGGACGGCATCGTGACCGCGACGTAACGCAAGATGCGACATATTGTCGCACTTATGAATGAGACTATGCAACTGCATAGTCGCAACGTTGATAGTCGTTGTATGAAGTTTCATACAAATTTGCGACTATCAACGTAGTCGTGTAATATGTTTTAGCGTGGCTGGTACACTTAAGAACAATACGTTAATAACAAAATCCATAGTTATAATTCACAATAATTACAATTAACCAATATCCCGTTATCTTCATTGCATAACTAAGCATTGAAGACCTAATTTCTATATCTGTTAACTGTGGCATAAAACTTTAGATATGTCGTTCCTTTAAACAAACAATCGTTAAAAAGGAGTAAGGGAGTAAATTGTGATTTAGTATAGGTCAATTAGAGTTTTAATCACGACAATGGTGCCATAGTAATGCGTTAAGTACTGACACTCGCGTACCAATTTATTGAAGACTTACAAAAGGTATAGAGCAGACAAAGTAATATTTAAATGTATTGATTCTAAATATTGATCTGTAAGTGATGTTAGAAACAGTTATTCCAAAGTCGTTATTCAAATAATTGATCGCCAATTGATACAATAAATAATAAAAACCCAAAACTGTCCCACTGTTGGGCTCGGACTAACTCACACCAATGTGAGGGGTACAGGCCATAGTCCACCACGCTGGTCAAATTGGATTGATGGACTTCACACACCTTTGAGAACATTATGGTGAACTCTTGAGTGTGCAGGTTTCCTCGCGATGTTTTCCTTCACCGAAGCCAGTGACAATAAACTTGTGATACGCACATAACTTTTTGAAAATTAGAGGTGCGTGCAGGATTCGAACTCACACCCCCACGTTCGGGAAACCAACGTTCGAATCACTAGGCTATCACTGATTTTTTGAGGAATAAAATACTAAAGTAAATAGTATAGTTGGCTACTTAGTAACATTAGTTAGTACCTATAGAAATTTCAATTGAGTCATTACAGAAATAGTATAAAATTCTTCTCATTTATCGCCAGATTGCCGTATGACAATATGTCGCTATTCGCTACGGTTTCTCAACGTGTGATAAATCAATCTAACACAAATACACTTAGAAAATACCTTCCTGTCAACATTTTTTCTATTTGATCACGATTAAATTATTTTAATTTCATTACTAACCTTTCCACTTCTGACACTTGTTTCCTTTAAATTTGTTATTAATTGAAAAAAAGAAAAAATAAAAATACTAAATATTTAAAGAGATTTTAATATGCCAATTTGATTGAAGTTAATATGATTTAATTTGTTTTATTACGTGTATTTCTATAGGATTTATTACGCCATCTTAATTATATTTAGATTAAATTTTGCCCGCGATTTTACCCGCATGTGAAAATAGAACAGAAATAAAAATGTCGTGTAGATTTTTTTTATCATTGGTTGCTAGACAACGCTTCGTTGTTAAACACTATCTTTAATTTGGCTGAATTATACATCGTAATGGACCTTCTCATAGAAATGAGATATTTTTACGGTCAAAAGTAGTATATGGCACTCTTTCTCCTGCCATCTTTATCTATACCAAAAATCATACCATAAAGACGCACCGTTACGCCGTGATAGAAGAACAAACAAACAAACACACTTTCACATTTGAAAATATTAGTATAGATTTCTAAATTATTTGATTGTGCTCGCTTCTAATTTTAATTAAATCTACACCCGCTTTGGAAATGCGGGCGTCGACCATCTAATTGTTGTGAATTAATTGTTACATCCATTTAAAAACCACCATCATTGTGTTCACAATTGTCGCCTTCGTTCACGAACAGATTGGAGCCGTAATGTCTCTCATTGAGCAACCTAATGCGCTTAATTGGTACTATACTCGAGTGAAATTTACTTTAGAGAGCGTATGAGTATGTATGTATATGACGCTATCTCTTTTTGCTGTAGAAATAGATCTTGTGTCACAAGTAGTCAATAGTTACTACATAATATACTCTTGAACCAACCAAGCAGCTTGAATGAGAGCTCCTGGACTCTAAGTCCAGTCAAACCATGTTTCAAAAATGATTAGGACACTACTTCCAAGACAGCAATAATTTGATTGACTTTCAATGATAAAGTTTCGTTTATAGTTGGAGGAATCGTTATTTTTCTCGAATTATTAAATAAAACGATTTAAAAATTGCTATGGACTCATTCACTCTCTGACGAATCTTAAAAAACCATGAATAAGCCTTAAAAATACGCATGCGTTATAAATTGGCACTATATATATATTTTTTTATTCTATTCACTTTATATTAAATGATTCATTTTTAAATAATTGTAATGATAATAATCCCGAATCATCAACGAAAGACGTACGTCGGAGCGAGTTCTAATCATGAGTCAAACTTCCATCAATAAATATCGTCGACTTTCTACATATTGATTTTTCTCCAGGTCCTTCAATTACGACAAAAATCTCCTTAATTAATAAAAGAAAACCAACAAGTAATAGTGTAGGATGCGAACGGGTTAAAGCCACATTCAACGTAGAAATTAAAAAGATTACATGACATCATTCCAAAAGGTAATTAAACCTTTAATATCTTAACAATTCTAAAGAAACAAATGAAATTACGCAGACGTATTTTTAAAATAACTGGACGGTATTCTGTAAAGATTCTGAATACATCATCAAACGCGCATACTTTTACACTTACTATTAACGTGTATTAAGGTGAATATCTCATAAATTAGATTAGAGAGACTGTACGTCCTCATTTTGTGTCGCGTTTAGCAATCGTTACATTTTTCAAGGCTTATTTATCATTAAAACGTTAACAGTGGCCTCGGTTAGTTCTAGCGTAGCAGAAAATAACTATTCATAATGAAAATTAATAAAATAAAACCGAGATTTACAAATGTCTTAATGCAGAGTATTATCGTGAAACCAATTTTCAAATTTTAATTTTGGAACAACTTTGAATTTGATTAAACGTGAGCGAATATTGACTTTAGATTGTTTTTTTTTTGGTAATAAATTACGGCCGAGACTAAATTTAAGCGTCTGATATACAGCCGCAATACATCACGACAGATTTCCGATTTCACACGCGCGAGCACGTCTGCGTCACGTCTCGAAATCACCTCGTGAAGTGTGGAAACGCGAAATAAAAGCAATTCTTTCTAATTAACTCGCGTCCGAGATTGAGCCGACTTACTGAAATAGACACACGGACGAACATCTACTGATTTACGCACAGCGACTGTTTCGAACGCATCCGAATAATTAACGTTCAGTATTTATTTGATTGTTTTGATTCGTGAAGCTTAGACCGACGTGGCACGCTCGAGGAATGTTCGATCGTTTCGAATTTCGTATCGAATTTTTGTGCGATGGATTTGAATTGTCTTTATGGAGATATTTCTCTAGTTAGATTTACCTTAGTTGTACGCATTAAAGTCTTATTGGGTACCGTTTTAACACGCTTATGTTTCGTAATAGTACTTAGCGGCGAAATAACAAAATATTATTCTTCTACAATTCTTATTGTCTTATACAAGATATATTACGTCCTACACAAGTCTTATCCTCAAATATACTCTTATATTTTCTAGATATTAGGCACATTTTACAAATTTAGTATGTCCAAACCATAATAGTTACATTTTTCAATCTTATTACAATATTGATTATAACAATGACTGAGTTACATCAGAAGTGTGACGAAATTTTATGCTTTAACTAATCGCGGTATTCTAATGATTGTAAAGGTTCGTTTCTATTTGAGTGAATTGTTATCACTACCCGATTATATTTTAAATTCCTCTGACCATATTCAAACATTCACAAACAGTAAAACATGGCAATATTTCATAAAAATACGAATTCGTTATTATAAATTGTCACTACGTATTAAATGTCATTATGACTCAAAAATTGCAGCCAACTTTATCGAATTATTATTACATAATACTGAATCTTCAATGACGGGTACAAGAAAAAGTCGCGATTATATATTACACAAAAAATTGCAATGAAACCGGAATATACATTTTTAAATTTCATAGTTCCACATAGTTATAGTCACATAATTACAATCCTTCCATAAAGTAACATCATAACAATAAACCGTTCTATAGTGACACTGTAAGCGTGCTGTTGGAATCCTCGTCACCGTGTCTCGCGCGACGCTGTGATAAAGAAAAGGAAATCAACCGTAACTAATGAAAGATCACGCATTGATTAAACCAGCGCTGTCATCGCAACTGGCCACGTACACAGTGAGATAAAGCTACATACATACAATACGAATAAATCTTAACTTAACATAACTTTTTTTTTTTTTATTTGTGGAAAGGCCCGCATCCCGTTCTTCCGGCCCCGGGAGGCCGGAAAGGGAATCGAACCCACTAATACC
>DWPA01005982.1:0-11335 GCA_018251375.1 Calpodes ethlius
ATAAAACACATCGAATGCAAGTATGCTTGTAAGATCTCGGTATTATTTAGTTTTTTATTTTATTTTAATGAATTCACAATTAAAAAATAAGTACGTGAATTTAAAGAGTTGCATCTAAAAATTTTGTATGGACATAGATATAATAAAAAAACTTTAAATGGGCATGCGTCCTATTGAATCTACATACATAAAAGAACTTATTGTTACTACAACAATAGTCACCACCAGCGATCGCATCCGAGACTTCAGGTGAGGGTCAATAGTTCAGGACCGACTGTACATATTCCAGGTCTAACTGGCATGGGTCCGTCCAGCATGTATCTCCGACAGAAGTCCTGGCCGGCGCCCGACAGCACCCCGGCAGTCCGGCTGCCGCGCGCACGGGACTGGGTCAATACTGACGGCCTCCTTGTAAATGGAACTGCTGAAGGTAAGTGCTTGGGACACACGGCGTGAGTCATCTTGAAACTTGATTCTTGATAAGGGTTCAAATGACCATTATATTATCTATGACAAATATTATTGAATCATTATGTAATATTATTACTGGTATGTTTATCTTTCCGTGGTGAACTCGTGGATGTTGCTTATGGCCATCAGCTACATCAAAGGGTTCCACAACATGTTGCCGGCCAATAACAAACCGGAGGATATACTCATCATTTGCTCTGCGATATTAGGAACAAAAACATTTCACGACATACCCGCATACGCGTAATAAAATTAACTAATCGCTGTCTGTACAATAGATATTTGAAAAGTAAATTTAATGTGGGTATGTTTATAGTGTAATGTAATTCTATACATTCACAATAGTTCTCCGTACGTTTGTTCCCGCTAATACCAGAAACGACTTAACCGATTTGGATGCGATTTATCACCGTAGTATTGTGGTAAGCAACATGAAGTTTGATGGTTTTAAATAAATGAGTCTACAAATAAAATATTATGTCAAAGAATCTCATTTTTTTACAAGTGCTAGTTACCATCGATTATGGCGTAAGTTATCCAAAACCAAGCGAGAGTCAGTACTAAATTAGTAGTTAAACATAAATAAACGATTAAAATCTGCTGCGCGTACGACTGAAACGAAGATCTAAGATAATTCCAGAACTTTTAACAAGTTCTTAAGATTACATTTTGCATCTTCCTACGCCGATAACTGAAAGCATTTTCAGTGTCAAGTCTCTCTCATCCCGGCGCGGACCCCGCGGGCTCCGAGGCCCAGGAGTCCATCACGGAGCAGCAGATGCGGGTGCTGCGCTCGCTGCCCAACGCCGTGCTGTACCCCCTGCTGCGGGAGCTCGAGCACAGCCGGCAGACGGCGAGGGGCAGGAAGCAGGAGGTAATCGTACTTTACGTCTGCTTCAGGAGTATGCTTGGAGCTGGTAGCCTATTACCGAACTAAGTGTAAAGAACTTTGGATACCTTCATGCTTTCTCTCGCACTTAAAGTCATATAATTTATATTTGCTTTTTATAATTACTCGCGTAGGCACAGGCGAAGGCCTAAGCGGAATGTGATGATATTTTCAATTGATATTGATAAATGTCGTGCGCAAGCTGTGTACAATCTACCATGGACCTCTCTGTTAGCATGTAAAAGTAAGTGGTCACCAAAATATTTCGGGAGTGTTTGGGTATGTGGCTCGATCCCTTCTCAAATCTAACCCAGCCTGGGCTTCCAATTGCTTGTTTCTATAACCATGCGTTATGGATTATATTGGTCTCTCACTACTTACCAAAAACTTGAAAAACCGGTAACCGGTAATCAAGAATAATGGTCAATCGTGACCATTTACTACCGAGAAAGTGGTCCGTCTACTTGTTTATCAGCGGTTATCTACACTAATGTTATAAAACGGTTATGTTTGTCAGTTTATATGTAAGAGGCAAACCTTGAAGCTATTCATCCGAAGTCGGGGCGGGCTGCCAGTAGTTAACATTTAGACAAACGGCCGGCAGGAGCAGGAGTGCCGGTTCTGCAAGAACAACGGCGAGCGCGAGTCGTACTACCGCTCGCACACGCTGCGCGTGGCGGGCCGCGTGGCGTGCCCCGTGCTGCGCGCCTTCGTGTGCCGGCGCTGCGGCGCGCGGGGCGACCGCGCGCACACCCTCAAGTACTGCCCGCTCACCTCTACTGAAGGTACTCCCGTCGGACATATTCAAGCACGTTCACACAAAACTTACACTTGCGCACACGCTCCTCAGATAAGACTGTGATAATACATTACTACAGTCTGTGAACATTGATAATACCAAACTGACCACCGACGCGTAGCCGGAAATTAAGGAAGCGGGGTGCCCGATTATTGATACAAGCCTTTGCTAACCTGTAATTTATAAGAGTAATACATCAAGGTTGTTTTATACAGATAGGAAGGTAGCGACTGGCATTATCTACCACTACACTACTCGTGGACGTACCATTCCCCGTTCGATACACTTATGATATTACTGGTCCAGTAATATTGGATTAAACAGAGTTGTACAAAGTATTCAATGACTTCTTTTGGATGCGTCGCTATCTGATTACTTCGAATTCACGGTGATCAATCCTTCACACTGACGAATTTAGCCGATTAAGATATAATTTATTTCCTTATATGCAGTATAATTATTCAAGAGCAAAAAACGTGACATATCAATATTTCGTTATTTCCCTTCAGAACGAACCAAATCCGCCGCCATGATGCGTAGCTTGCGCACGGCGTCGGGTCGTCGCCGACAAGCGCCATCTAACGACATGCAGGACTTTATAATGTTCGGCGAAACAACGCCATCTGTCATCGCCGACGGGAACGTCTATAACAACTATGAAGCTCTGCCTCTTGATCCAATCTGGGCTGCATTGGAGCAGAAACTCATGCTGTAATTTTGTAAACATCATCTCATATCTCATTTGTTGATGTTACCATAATACTAAATTACAGTTATGGTTTATTAGAATACTTAAAGTTAACTTTTAATCAGCGACTGTAACTTATTCTCAGTTCGTTTCTATTTCTCGTTTCCTACTATTAAACAAAATAAGTTGATTGAATCTTATATAGATGTCGTTAAAAGTTCTCCATTGTAATCATAGATGGCATTAGTGTTATTACAATACGTATCTAATATACGAAATTGGCGGGAATACGGCTGAAAAGTTAATTCTACAAATCAATATGATTGGTTATTACATTACTTCAATGTAGCAAAAATTTGCCTTCTAGAACCTTCAAGAAGTAGGTTTCCTAAGATATTTTATCGTATTATTATGGGTATTTAGCATCCTTTCCTTAGCGGAAAGAATTTAATACAATCATGTCCTACAAGAAATTTGTAGATGTTTATTATTAAGTTTTTGAATTTTGACTTTATTATGATATTATAGCGAGGTGGTTCTCGGAATTGTATACATATTATATTATAAACTTTCCATCTTTTACCATAAACTTATTTTGGTCATTACAATCTTGGCAAATTATGTTTTATAATTTTTTGCTACTTATTAGTATCGAATCCATTAATAATATACCTTTTTCTTTTAAATACAGACTATGTAGTATGAAATCAATTATAATACATTTCAGCAGTATATTGTGAAAGTTTTTTATCTAAAGTATTAACAAGAAAATGATAAAATAAAATATGTAGAAGTGACATAATGCGGAATTATCTGTGCAATGAATTTATAAAGCATTCCAATGTAATTATTGCAGAATTTTTTTTACAATTTTTCACAGCAGTAAATTGAATTTCTTATCTGTTATATTTATAAAAATAGAATAGCAATATTTGTATATTGCATATTCTATTTGTTTTAAAAAATAAATAATGTTCTCCCAAAATAGATCGACAATTATCGTAAACACTGGTAAAATTTTGTATTTATAAAAAATATTTTTGAAAAATATTTTGATAAATATTGACGATCTAATCGGTGAGTACAATAAAAAAAACAATATTAATTCCGCATGTCATTTGTTGTTAATCAAGTTATTCTAATTCTGAAAGCAAAATTGGCCGCGTAATGTAAAATTTTGTTGACTTGCGTTATAACCTTAAAAATTACATATTTACTTTAATATATTAAACTATAATGTTACTTCATGTTTCTACGGAAATAATATTTGGTAAAAGTATAGAATAAAAATATATGATTATTATTTTCTTAAATTACTACGTTCGATTATAAAAGATTATGTTTTGTTTTTCGTTCCAATGATGCTATATGTTGACATTGTTATTATTGCATTCCCTTGTGACATGTTTCACGGTGTTGGTGTCTTTGGGTCCAATAAAACCAGCTAATGCTAAATAATACTTAACGTGGTTTTATTTTCTATTCTCACTTTATAATTTTACTATCGAATCATCGATCACTCCGCAACACTGCGAGCCTGTTTTTACGCACCTTTATTCAACTTACTGTCTGTTTATATGTATGTACGTATGTAGGTGTATCTAGGTAGAATTTTGTAATCGATATTTAAAGCACTTCCTAATATCCAATCAATCTGAAGCTTTGCATACTAACTCATTTCCTATGACAATAATTTGAATCCGTCGACCCGATCTGATGATGGAGCTGGAAGGCCATAGGAACTCCAGAATAAAAAGACAGAATTCTATTCAGTTTGATTAGTATTAACGAGTACTTTCATCTTATACAGTAACCAGAGTCTGATTCACTAAATAAATGTGTGGTTTTTTTAAATATATTTGTAAACTGTATTTTTTTAAAAGGATATTGCGACAGTGAGCTGGTTTAATCGTTGGTCTCGTTCTAAAGGCGATATAAGAGATTTGAACACCTACATAATATTGTTAAAGGTGTTTTAACGTATTAGGTAGATTTTTTACAATAACTGAACCATTTTCTTTAATGTTTTTTCACTATATTACTCTAATTGTACCTACTTAGCTTGATCAATTCAATCAGAAGTGTTTTATATCTCAGCAAGAGTACGGTAAGGTGGCATACTGTCTGCGCTTCTGTTTAACAGAGTAATTATATAGTCTTGAAACAATGGGTTAAAGGAATCTCAGTTGAGGTCTAAAAATACGTTACCAAAACCGGAAGTAAGGCAAGGGAATTTGAGATTATTGCTAAGCCCAGACAGCGAATAGAAACAACGAAAATCTAAAGTCAATCTGATATTACTGGACACACATGACAAATCCCAATTGACAATATAAGTAGGTAGGTATTCCGTAAGCTCCGAGCCCTCGGGCTGGCTCCGGCTTTAGTGAAGTGCGTGAGGCCGGCGAGCGGCGAGCGGCGAGCGGCGGTCGGCGATTGATAAATATTTTTATATACGCATACCTATTTAATTAAATCGAGTAAGTGTTGAATCAACACAATGCAAGTACTTCGGAGAGTATTCAGCGCATTTAACGGAGTAAGGGTGTTTCACATCGATGTCGTTCGAACCACGCCGCGGTACCATATTTATAGCGTTTTCCATACCACTACAATAAGACCTGCTTATGTCAAACAAACAACACACTTCTACAAAAAAAGTTTCTGCAAAATATTAAGAAACGTTAAGATTATTTTAAATCTCTATACTTTTCTCTATACTTATATTAGTTTTCGACACATAAAACATATTAAGTGGATCATACATTTCATTTTCTGAGTGCCTTCGTCTACATTTCATGGACCGCGTGATTTTTCATATTCCAAATTTCTGTCAAAATGCAGACCTTACGACAATGAGTACTAGTGTTATACTCGTAGGCCGGAGCACGCAGCGTCTCAGACTCTGTCCGTATGAAGTGTTCCAACCGTCCTTCGCCCACGAGCAGCCGATGCCGCGCCGCCGCGTGCCGCCCAATCCGGCTCGCTCATAGTTCTTTAGGGTTCGAGGCTATTACGTTAGCTTCTCGGTCAAGTGCGTTGAAGAGACTCACTAGTTAAAAGAACGGCTGCTGCTAAGTAGGTTGAGTTCCTCAATTGAGTGATTAAAATAATTTCGGGTACTAGTTGACTAGTTCCAGTTAAAAAGACCGTCAAATTCACTCGCAAAATGTTCGCGATACAGTCGCGAACTGATGCGCGATGTATACCTCCTACATGTTCGAATCGATAAAGCTCGAAACGGAATTAAAGAACGTGCTGGAGCTATTAATGTTTCCAAATTGTAAACCTTTTGTAGTTTAAGAAATATCGCTTGCTCGCTTGGAGTCTCAATCTGTAATTTTATCACGATCATCGATCATCAAAGTACTTCTAGTAGACTTATGTACGAACTTTAAATTTGTCATTTATTTAGTGTATAGTTTAAAAGGAAAAAAAACTTAGACATTGTGTAATATCTTGAAACACAGGACAATGTATCCACCAATTCGGGTGAAACCAACCAAACAAAAGCATAGCCTTACCATCATGGTTTCCTCCAACTATTCAGGGCATTTCAACACTCCGGTAATAAATACTAGCTATAAATTACAAGCACGTCTCACGTGTATTATTAAAATTAATGATTTTGCCGTACGATTCTCTAAATTTGCCAAAATGTTGTGTACGTGCACCAAGCCATGACGTACCGTTTCTGAATTCATTGACCAAAATCCTGTTGAACAGAAATCAGCTTTAACATAAGAGCATAAGATTACCTTTCACTCGCGGCCCCTCGCAGCGACGTTTTTATTAAACTCTTATCACTGGGCATTAAGGTTGATATTATCGTCAATGAATTGCCAAAAAATGTAGGTTAGACCGGTTGAATTTTGAGTATTTGTGTCAGTTATCTAGCGCAGTGGAGGGGATGAGTAACAAAGGAGGGGGGGATAGCACAGATGTAATAGTTAAAGGCTAAGTTAAATCGATTAGTTATGTCAGCTATTCTATTTTTGTAATATTTGGACGGTGAAAGTAACGCGGCGGGCATTTTGAAGATTTACCCGTTTATTTTTTCAAGAATCTGCTTTAGGCTGGCGAAAGCTAGTTTTGTTATACGCCGTTGAGAGATTTTTTATGGTAATTATTTTAATGCATGAGAAGTTCAATTGATGTAGGTTTGTGCTTGTGGCACGCGGGTAGACGCGTTCAAGTACTCTTGAAGTAACTTTTGTAAAGTAGCATACTTGAATTTATCTTAATAAAGAAATGAGTTGTTTATTCTATCAGAGAACAACTAAATTTCTTGCAACCGAAGTAAAGTAAAAATGATAATCCTAAGCAGTGATTCAAAGAGGTTAAGATTTTGAAAATAAATTCCTTATCGCGGCTTGTACTGATGAAATAAGAGGAATCGTCAATTGTCTATGACGTAAATATGAAGTAGGAAATGAAAGAAAATGTCATAAATTATCAATTGGCGGGTTATTTGATAGTCCAATCGCAGTGTAGGATATTATTAACACTTTTTCCTTTATATATAAACGTAATGAACTTCGTTCCAGTCGCGTGTCGGAGCTGAAACACAACTTTTTTGGGTTACTTTATACTGTATTTAGACTTTTCACTTCAATGACCTAATGACATTGTATTGTTAACAACCCCATGTGGGCGATCATTTAAGGGATCCTGTGTTCAGATATCCTGGAATCGATTTCCAGAGAGACAGGAATTTGAAAAGTAGAGAAGAAGAAAGCAAAGATGTCTGGGAAATGACAATTCAGCAAGCGTTTGTCAATTAGCACGTGATTACCGCGAGCAGTAGCTGCTTCGAGTCGACGAGCCCAATGTGTGTAACACAGCATGTCTTACACACCCAAAACTCATAAGAGCTAACAAATTCAATAGACACTAAGTTCGTACTCGAGCTACTGCGTCACATCTCTGAATGTCACGCAGCTGAGGCTGTTAATTTCCAGGTCACGGGTTAATGAAGCACTCCCACGGATGACGGTGTAAAATTCGTTCATTTACATGAGTGCGGCTAGGTGTAGCCGTGCGGCCGTATAGCCACGCGGCCGTGTGGCCGTGTAGGCAGGACTCGGCGATTAACTGTTGCAACTACGGGGTGTGATTCTCATGAATAAGCAAGTAGATAACCTATTTGAGTGACTTTGAGTTGGTTGTGCTGTGTTGTGGTGCGTCACGTAGCACTCACTAGTAAACACCACTGTGTCTAGAATCTGATCTGTCATCGTTTTTAAATATTGGCAATGTAAGAAAAAAATAGAGACTTGAAACGCGTCTGATCTTTTTACGTATTCTGTCGAAATGTAAGAGGGTAAAGACTTAAACTCACAATACGAATACTATCGCCTCTATCGTACTAGTAGCAGGATAAGGACCTTCACTCCGTATGAGGAAAAACATACCCGTTTTCGAAAAAAAGATTTAGATATATTTATTCAGTACTAGATGTTGCCAGCGGCTCCGCCCGCGTGTGTGTGATGAACAGCAATAAAAAGGTTGTCAATTTCGTTCCATCAATGGTTGCCAGGCTACAATATATTGTTAAACAATTTCTTTAATTTGGCTGAAATATAGGTCGTAATGTATCTTTCTACAAAAATGAGATGTTCTTTTGCGGTAAAAGTCGTCTTTAGTACTTGTCCTCCCAACTATCTTCAAACCAAAAATTATACAATAACGACGCTCCGTTGCGCCGTAAAAGAATGACAAACAAACAAACAAACTTTCGCATTTACAACGCCCCCCTGCACTCCCTGCTGGCCTCGGACACCTGTGACAAACCTCGAATAGGACTGTCAGAAGGACTGTACTTTGTAAGTCCTACTAATATGAGATTTTGTCAAAAATATCACCTTTTCATTATTAGTAAAAGAACGGTGGACGTTCGGACTGTTAGAGTAGATTAAATTAGTCTCGTTAGTAATTCGTCCTGCTCGAAGTTGGTCACAGATAAGTTACTCCTGAATATTGCGTTAATAAACAATACAAACAAATACAAAAATCAATCAGTTTTGAAGCAGTAAAACTCTCCGTTCGTTCTTGGAAACTAATGAACATAATAACTACGCCTAGCTTCTTATTTTGGGAAATATTCGGCTCAACATATTCCCCACGGTAACTGCTCCTGCCAAGTGACAAGCTTCCTCAGCAAACCGAAACCAAAAAAATCCTAAGACGCTAGATACGTTATGTATGTCAGCGCCCCACAAAGAGCCGCACAATCCGGCCGAACGTGTAAAATTTTGCGAACTTCATTAATTACGTACAGTGCAGCATCCAGCGCTGTGAGTTAGCAGTAATTAATTTCACTGTTACGTTTATTATTATCTCGAGGTATGCCGCGGGAACACTGCCGCATCCGGATCAGTGAGAACTGTCCAATAAAATCGTGTTGCTATTCGAAGTAGGGCCTTGCATCAGTTCATGCTACTAGTAGTAGTCAGTAGTTCACAGGGCTAGCTTATTTGTCTACTTTAAATTCTCCCCATTACTTTCGCTTTCATGAAAAGCCATGCACTGAAGGACAAGTGATCAATTGTTGATAATACATTTTATTTAACAAAGTGTTATTGCCTATGTCTCATTGCTCAGTCTTCGAGTTAGATTTGTGAGGTGAGAAATATACCAATATCTGCAATTAAGTTGTTAGCTGTACGGTTGGCTCTACCAGTAGTGGTACCGCCATCAACGGAACATGTAAAACAAGTCATTAGTAACATCGAAATAAGTCTAGCTGAGGCCGCGGCAGCGACACGGCGCGGTGTACTGCACTACTGCCTACGCGGCTGCGAGTGCGGCCGGGCGGAGAGAAATGGCGCGACCTTGTTTCTTGACCCACTGCCGACGTCGCCGCCGAGCACCGCGCGGACCACGGCGCACGGTGAGCGCCGGCGGGGAGCGCACCCACTTCTGGTGCTAGGGTTAGCGGCGCGACGGCCGCGGGGATATCATCTATGCACCTCGTCGACCATTAACAATCTTAAATGCCGCTTGCCCATCCACCTATATTTAGGAATGTTACGGAGAAATTTGTGAAATATTCTTCCTAATATTAATTAACTAACGTTTAATCAATCGCTAAGTTACTTGTAAATATTACTTGTTTTTATAAATGTAAATGATTTAGCAATAAGTAAGAGTTGATTAATATAATGTTATCCAATTATTATAATCGGCAAACGAACTACTATTTCACGAGATGGTATCCAGTTTCCCACACTAACAAATTGGCTACATTGGACGCAATGACGATACGTCATCGTCCAAAAAGGATGCGAGAACTCGTTGATCAGAAGCTTTTCTAGTCTGTCATTTAAAGGTGAAAAATATTTTAAGATAGACTCTCATAGCCAGTTACACATAGATCAAATAAACATAAGCATAAAAATAAGTAATAATAATAATAAGAAATATAATAACCATTAAAATATCATCTAAAATTGTTCTGTGCAACAATTCAGTGAAGCATTAGGATTTAAAATAGTGTTAATGTTTAGAGTACTATTCTATTAATGGCTGCCAATCATTTAAGATTTTAAAACAAGCAAGGGCGTAATGTGGTTATTCTACTGATATTTAGGAATTTTCAATAACGGTAACTAGTATCAAAAATCATTAAGATTATCGACACACTTAATTACATCTCGTACAAAGCCGTGAACTTGGAGCCGTTGTATGTTGAGCGCTGGATACCTCACGTGGTCTCGTTGCCCCTAATGCCGCCGGCTGTCTCCCGTCACCCGTCATCGGCTTATTAATGACGGCCGCGACACGCGGCCCACAATATTGATGATCAGTCGATCACGCTCGCGATTGACATTCGATCTCCCGGATTCGATGTAATCATTGTTCAGTTAGACGGATTAAACGGTTGGCCGGCACCGATATTACGATCCATTTACAAATGAATAAATTGCTGTCTTTCATATCAGCATTGGCATCAGATGTTATAAGTTTAGCAGAATGCTGCTTATTTCACGTACAAAGATATTGGACTATGTTTAGAACTACTTTTTTGCGCCGGTTTTATTTCTAGCTGTTGCGGGTCAAAAAAGAAGAACGAATAAAGATTTGTGTTTCGGCTTTGATTGTCGCTTTGACAATCCGAAAGAAATTCAATGGGGAAGTTTACCGATTGTTTATATTTTATGTAGTATAAAGTATAAAAGCATTATATAGTATACTAGACGTCACCCGCGGCTTCGCACGAGTAAAAAAAAACAGCAATAAAATTGTTGTCAAATCCTTTCTATCACTGGTTGCTAGGCAATGCTTTGTTGTTAGACACTTGCTTGAATTTGGTTGAAAAAACATCGTAATGGATCTTTCCACATATATGAGATGTTTATTCGTAGTAAAAAATAACCTTTTATTACTTGTCGTCCTCCCAATTATCAAACCATACCAAAAATCATACCATAGCGACACTCCGTTGCGTCGTGAAAGAAGGACAAACAAACAAACACACTTTCGCATT
>DWPA01005983.1:0-11335 GCA_018251375.1 Calpodes ethlius
AGGTGCGTGCAGGATTCGAACTCACGCCCTCACGTTCGGGAGTCCAGCGTTCGAACCACTAGGCTATCACTGCTTTAAATTCATTATATCTTAATATCTATCTACCTTTAATTGAATCTAAAGAACGGATAGGTAACATGAGTTCTTTAATATATTTATATCTGTCACGTCTACATTTTATAAGGTTCATCGTGTTTAAATTTCTATAACCGATAACACATCGTTTAGAATGTACCAGAACCTTCCTTTAACGTATTTGACATGCGCCAATCGATACTGCACCTGCACGGACTCTCCGAGCTCTACCCCCTTCGCCCTGGCACCAGACTTCCAGGCCCCTGTTCCCCCCTGTTTTATTTCAGGTCCGGAACATGCGCACTAGATCTAGACGGTACCCCTCCGCACATCCTACGTTTCAGCAATCGATCATTTCAGTTTGGACCGCGCTTCGACTAACACGTACGCGTTTATTAAACAAAATGGTTTTAAATTATCTCATTTACTTAAATCAAAACTGTGTTTTAACTGTTTGAACTGTCTCTGCATCGTTTATACATGTAAGTAATTAATTTTAAATTGAAGTAATCTTGGTGAAAATTGTATCCTACAATTATATTATTACCTACCCCCTTGAACATTCTCCCATCTCTCACCCCTTCTTCCGTTTGCATCCCTGTCCCCGCACCTCTTTTCCACCTCCCTATTTCCCAATGTCCCCGCTTCGACATCTCGCGAATCAATAACACTATGTAAGCCAT
Organism: Calpodes ethlius; assembly: GCA_018251375.1. Taxonomy (NCBI): domain Eukaryota; kingdom Metazoa; phylum Arthropoda; class Insecta; order Lepidoptera; family Hesperiidae; genus Calpodes; species Calpodes ethlius. The sequence goes on from DWPA01005983.1 coordinate 759, forward strand.
ATTTGCAGCAACATTGAGATGATTTAAAATTTCATGATATTAACATCTTGCCTTGTTATACCCAAACTTTTATAGAATTATAGCTTTGTGTAAATTAATCATGTATGTATCACTAATTTAACTTCTTTGTTCACTTCAACTATCTCTGAGTAATGTTAAATTTTAAACTGATTGATTGTTTTGAAGAATTTTGTATTGTCTTTTAAGATTCGTTGTTCCCAACTTCAAATTGAAGTTATTAACTTTCAGATTGGATTGATTCAATTCGTTCAAATTTAAATTGATTCAAATTTAAAATACCACAACACTTTATTTCGCAACAGAGTAGGCTTTTTAGGGTTTGTTTTTAACTTCATCATTTCAAAGTTCCTTGGAAATTGTTTCGTTCTGTTTCAAAAGTACTTTACAACTTTGTAAGTTCTCCGTTGTTGATAGCAAATTGAAACAAACATTTCATTGTTTACTTCAGGTTTGTTGGTTATTGCACTGCTTTTAACCCCTCTTGCTTATTTTTATTTTTACTCTGCAGATTCGCTTAAGGAGTTCGACACTTTTTAAGGTTTCTGTTTCCGACTACCGATGTTTAAATGCGAGTTCAGCTTTTGCAATATTTGGCAACATTGTGCCTTTTCTCTTATGATTTTTCCTTGCCTGTGTTATTAATTCAATTTAGTTTGCATAATTTTTCATCGTAACACATTTTATATTTACACTATTTACTGTGTTAACGATTTCTTTATTACTCCCTTGGGATTTTAATACTAAACGCTTCTTTTTAACCTTGAATCACCCTCCTTACTGGCCTTGGGTATGTGGTAACCCTTTATTTATTTACTATCTTTTAAAAAATATCATACGATCCTTGAACTTGAGAATTGGGAACAAGCTGTGAGGTCATAAATCTTTTACTTTCAATAAGATACTTTACACTTTATTGTATTATTGGTTTTAAATTGATTCTTTGTCAATTATTAATTGTCGTTGTTATGAATTATAGTGAATAATGTTGAATTAATTAGTTTTTGTTAATTTTTTACTCTCTATTTTTAATTGCAATATTTGGAATTGATTTTAAAAGACAGTTCACAATTATTTGTTCAATAGTACTTACTGTGCATTTTTAAGATTAGAGGAAGTAGTTTTAATTCAGCTTACAAGATTTAACCCAAATAAACATACTAACAATCTAACAATCATTACAAGTAATAGAAAGCTTTTATAAAGAAATGGACACGCTGTTGGAACGAAACGCAGGTATCGTTTAGAATCTATGGCCTACAAATGCAGATTTGTAATCACAAAGAGATTAATTACGAGGAGAAAAAACTCTTCATTCGTTTACTGAAGTAGTCAGTTCGCGATAATTCTTCACCGACCTAGCCTATCATCTACGCAGTTATACGTGGCAAAGGATTTACTACGCAATATGAAGTCGATACAAAATAATAGCTACATTGTTATATCCTCAGTGTGTATCGGTGTATATCTGTGTATACTCACATTATTACTGCGACCTTCCTGAAGACCTGTGAGTTTTAAAGGAGAACATTTTAAAAAGGACACGTATTCAGACAAATTGCGTTGTTTGCGACAAAATTGAATTTTTAGTAGGACGTTTGTAAGTCAATTGAGCGTTGTTTGTCTGTTGTCCAGGATTATTGTAAGTTTATTCGTTTTATGTCCTTTTATCGTGCCAGTGTGTTCTGGGGAAATACATTTTACCACTCGATTGTGTGTAAACATATCAACGCCGGTCCACGTTTCTATCTGATTAGTCTTATCAGTGTTTTTTATTTGTTTATAACCAAACGTGTTGAAATTATTAACCATTAATATTGTTGATTAAATCTATTACTTGCTATTTAAATGTAATTATATTTTACTATAATACTCATTACTAATTGATAAGTTTTAATGCCAAAATAGACGAAAATATATTTAATATACAAATTCTTATCTCTCGACGAAGATTCGTGCGTCTGATGATTCACCACGTTTACCCTTTTTAGCGTACAGCTATACAATTTCATTTATCGTATACAACGTAGTTTCTGAGTGCAGTCAAACGATAAGGTCGCGTCACGTCAGGTGGGGAGGAGTAGGTACTAGCACTTGGTTGCGACACGTTCTCAACCGTCGTGCGTGCTTTCGTATAGTATCATTCACCGCGGCCGGTGCACTGTGAAAACATTGGATTTGTCGTGCAATTCGTGCACCGTCAACGTTAAGTTTTGTTTTTAAAAAAAGAAGACGCGAGCCGAGTGAATGCTTGACTGTTCGCGCGCCGGTCGTGCAGTCTGCGCACCGCGTCGCTCAGTGTATGTCGAGGCTGGCTGAAAGGCGGACACGGGCGCGGATATTAAACTGGCGTACTGACAGTGAGTAGAACTCATCTCTTACCGTGTATCCTTGTGAGAAAACATTTATGTAATACGATTTAGTGGCCGCCGGTATCGATCGACAATACGTGACGACGCTGAATAAACGAAGGTGATTTATTTTCGATTTGACAGTTACTACGCACAATATCGAACATCGGTCGACGCTAGTGTACGACGCAGTTGGTCGCCTCGGCTCGTTTCGCCGGCTTTTGTTGCTAACCGAGAAACAGTGGTTACTGCGTATTTGCTACAATGTTTGTTCGTTATTACGTTGTTGCATTGATTTGTTGCTAACACGTAAATAACTTGACCGTTTACGTTTTATGTTGCCGATTAATGGACATGCGTAGGTAATGGTTTTGCGTAGAATTTTAAATTTCGTTTATAATAATTTATTGTTATTTGATTATTTATTACTAACTATATAAGTGTTTATATAGAAATTATAGGCGTCTATTTTAACTTATGTTTAGTAAAATAATAATTACTATTGTTCCTATCAAGGCTAACATATGTTGCGAATTCCATTGCCCTGATTATTTAACTATAGGATAGGGATTAAATATAATTCCTCACATATGTCTATGATGAATCATAAAATAACGTTTTTCAGATCTGAAAGACCAATGGGATGGTTTTTAAATAAACCGGTAGTTATTTTCGAACGCATTAAAATTGAATAAAAATAGATTAGTTAGGTTTCTAATATAGAAACTAAACTTAATGATTTTTTTATGAAGACGATAATGTAGTTTGTTTCGTATTCGAAAAGAGATTTAGAGATTTATATTACATTGCAAATATATAGCTTTCTATCAGGCTTTAAAAGTCTACTGCTGGACATAGGCCTCTATTTGCGCCACTCAGACCGGTCCTGAGCCTTCTGAATCCAGAAAATAAAAAAAAAATATATCTTTATGATAAATATTAAACACCGAGGCTTTTTATATATCTATATAACTTTCCAATCTCCTGCCTATTAAAAAAAATCATATCATAACAACGCCCTGTTGCGCCATGAAAGGACAAACAAAGAGACAAAAACATTTTCCCATTTATAATAGAATCGATTCTTAATGTTATGCGCATCAGAAATAAAGAAAATAGTCATCAGTGTATACATCCATTGAAAGCATTAGCTTTGTACGTAGCGATCATTAAGACAATGCAACCTAATGCGTGTGCGCAGCATCGTGCCCTCGTCGAGACTTTCACGTAGCCTGTGACATTGACGATATGCAGGCATAAGAATATTCTTCTCCGTACCTTAAATTATGCGGATTAATTTGTTATTTCATAACAACTAAAATCTTGCGAGGTTTTAGATCGTTAGATTGAGATGTAGGTATTTTTATTTTGTAATTTTATCTATAGATATATTTAGATTGTATCTAATCTATAGATAGATTTAATTTAGTTTAATTTGTAATTAGGAATATTTATTATATATTAATATATATATATCTATCTATTGTTCTAAATTTATACGTAATAATATGTATGGAATATACTTTACCGACAGACAAACCATAGCCAAAGGAAGTTTAATAACAAGTTTGTTGAAACAAATTTTTATTATAATGTATAATGATATTTATTATATTATATACTATTCAAACATTATACTGACATAGATTTTTTTTATTTCCCGAACTTTGACTGACGCGAATTATTTTAGTTTAAATAAATAAATATGTATGTGTACAGATACCTACACATAATCGTAACATTGAAACATATTGCGTAGATCAGATTTAGAAACAGAAGTTGCTAGTCAAATTATTTCTGTTTGGTATAAATTGAAATACCTATGTTGCTTCCAAGCTTTTAACGCTTTTATTAATCTTGTCTTCGCATATTTTAATCAAATCTTGTGAAAGCTTTTTGACTTCTACTGAACTGATTCGTATATAACTTTGCACATACATTGAGCTTCCGTGATGATATAATATTATAATCATTTATGTATTATGAGAGTGTGAAATGAGAAGAGATGAGGTGAATAATGGAATTCTTCGCCGTTATTACAAATATCTTCAGGATTAATACATTTAAATACTTAGTGACTATGTTAGTAGGTGCTACAGAAAAAAAGTATTAATTTTTTGTTTTTTAAAAAATAAAACAATGAAAAAACCGCCATTAGATACGCAATTAACCTATTACAATTTAAGCTGACATTACAAATAAAGCAACTGACAGTTAACTTGAACTCCGCAGTTATTTATTTCGATCTGCGCCCACGCAGCGTTGCATTGTATCAAATAATAATGATGTCATTAACTTTCCGAGCATTGGTCGGAGAGACGTGTCAGTGGGCACTTAGCTACGTATGTACGTTTGTACACAAGATAGACATGTCCTATACAGATAGGTATTATGTTATATTATGTTGTATGTATATATATTATGTCTGTGGTTTTGATACTGACCTTACTAAGTGATTCATTCCGAGTTTGTTTTGTGATGTATGTTTTAATTGGTTCAGTTTACTACATTGTAATGGATATATGATTTTCTTTTGTTTGTTCAAAGTCAAACACGTTGCGTTTCAACTGTTCACACTTGCGCATATATATTTTTATTTTAAATGTATTGGTAGTAGTGATATAGGTAAGTATCTGATATTACGAATATTTTTGACGCTGTTTGCTGTGTCGCGTCTCAGATTTGATTCTTGATTGAGACACGGATTTATATAAGATATATTATTAGTGACATATATTATTAGTAATCTTTTAATATTCGTTGTATATTGGTAGGTAGTTTACATTATACTGGATGATGATAGTGCAATCCGTAAAGGGGGTGTAGGGTTAATTAAAAATATCGAGTTACACGGAAGCAGTTCACGTTCGGATATTTGTTATAAAGAAGTCATTTGGTTGCATAATCTCTCCTTCATCCTACAAAGGGATTGCTGACTTATTTTCAGTGACTCTATCTATAACCGTATTAATATTGCCATAGGTATATAGTCCGAATGGGCGGCGTTAAAACGCAGTACATCGTGTAAAATAATTACTCAAAAAAAACAAATCCTTTTTAAAGTAGTAATGTCACATGGTACATTCAGACACGTAAACAATGTTGTACTGTTTCACAAAACAACATATATACTAATAATATAAGTACCTACTGCATAGTAACCGCGATGAACAAAGACTTATTGTTAGGGGGAGTTAGCTTGAGAAGCGAACCTTATGTCATTTACGATTAAGTATTATTTTGATTGACTTTCGTTTTAGATCAACGTACTGATGATGAGCTAGTTGTTGAAAGTTATACTTTAGTATATATGTATTCGTGTTGGTCTTTATCACGTTAGATTTGTAGGAACTGGATGTGTAAAGGATAAGATCGTGGATGTACTAGGGATTTGGACGAAGAGGGAGCAGATCAGATTTGTTTTCTCCTTGACCAAACAAATTTTAAATATTCACTATTATGGACAACCGTAGCGACTTACTGACACTCAGAGTCCAGGAATATCATAATTAAAACTTTTGTACTTTAAGATTATAAATGGGTAAGTTTGTTTGTTTGTATGTTCTTCTTGCACGGTGCAGCGAGGTATCGTTGTTTTGATTTTATGTGTAAGGAAAGGTTAGAAAGTGATAAAGGTTACATAATTTTATATTTTTAATCCTAATTGAACCCGTGTGATGCCGGAGATGTTGCTAGTAAACAGATATATCTATGTATTTATATAAGTTTTAGGGTTAAAAAAAAGGTAGATAAATAAAAACATTAAGTAACCGACTGTACGCTAACTCACAGGCGTCTACAAACGATTTTTTATAATTTCATTTATCTATTTACGTTCGTATAAGAAAGACCATTAAGTTGAATTTAGACTGTTATTAAATTTGTGTCTTCACCGCCGCTCCGTCAGACGGCACTGACCGTAACTTATCAAGAGATTATGGTTAGATAGATTATTACGAACTACGGCTAGTATCTAGTGAAATGAAGACGACCATTCGCCGATATGAATCGTAATATTTGTAATATAATATCTGACATTAATGGCTGCATACACTTCGCAAGTTGAGTTGACATTTTCTTTAACTCCGCGACGGTAACAATGAATACACTTATTAGATAAAGATTGTAAATTGTTTATCGTTCGTTTTATTTCAATGCGACAATCAAAAGGTACAGATTGCGTATTGACACATTGACTAATGTCGTAATTATTAGTTCGTCGACTTTGACTCACATGTTACTTGTTTGTATGAAAGGTTTTAAAAACAAACAGCGTTTGTGCGAGCTCAGGAACTATATAAAACTTGTCATCTGCCTCATAAAAGGTTATTGAATTCGACATAGAAGACTTATCTTATTCGAGGTTCTTGACCCGCAACGCTCAAAGCGTATTCGCTTAACGCTATAAAAGTCAGCGTCAAGCGTAAAATACAGATGACTTATACATAATTACGTCAAGAAGTTCGCCTGTTTTAGGTTAGAAAAATGGCGCTGCACAATGCACTGATATACTGATAAAGTTTTTATTGAAAATCGCTTATAGCGGGGCGTTTTTCATGGCATAGCCATTATGAATTCTGTTAAAGATTTTACTTTAATTTGTACTGAGTTATTTTCAGATATGACGTACCTAAATTGTAGTTTTGTTACTTAATAATTATTTTCTTCGATGGAAGAAAACATCATGAGGAAATGTGTAGACCTGATAGTCCTGTATAATGTTAACAAAAAATGTGTGTTCACCAATCCGCACTTAGTCGGCGCTGTAAACGAACTCGAATCTATCACTGGGACTGTTATCGGTTATAATGATGACAATGATAATTTCTGTTAAAGATAGCAAGTAAGTACAACTAACACTATGAGTTGATGACTTTTTGACAGTTTTTTGGTTACTTATCGGGGATAGGTGGAATATAGGGAACAGTAGTGAGGTGAAAATTTAGCCTAAATGTTATCTATCGATGCTCTGAAGCATTTCTTGTTCAAATCTTTGGGTTTATTAGATACTTGTGACCTGACTTGGCTTTGATTTAATGCCTTTAAGTTTAAAAAAAATACAGCATTTGTCACTTGTTAAATCGGATGAGTAGTTTCGAATATTATCATACATACAAATTTACAAAGTGACACACAAACATCACGTCTTTACAATATTGTATAGAAGTATAGACACGTCATCATTTCTATTGTGATGGATGTTTGAGAGCAATGGGTCACTGTGTGTTAGATCTGATATGATTGTTGATGACTTTACCTTGGAATCCAATTGTTACATATTTGACAAGTTTCCATGCTCCTGGTACGTCAGCGCCCTAATGCGTATTACGCTTTAAAAATTAAATTGGACAGATGAGCTCACAGTTTAGCGCACTAATTAACGAGAAGTAAAGTTTTGTTTTGGACTAATATCTGCTTAGTCTAAAGGTTTACTGGTAGAAAATGTTTTTAGAATTTATTCCGCGTGTTATACCACAATTTTTCTGGTATAATAAAATTGGAATAAAATTAATAAAACTCCATTTTTGAAGGCAAGTTTAATTTTAACGCGTTAATTAAGGAGAATTTAGACGCAGCTGATAATGTTTACGCAGATGTTGCAGAAGAATTAAAGACTTATCGTATTATGAAATGAAATGTCTCAAAATTACGTTAAGAAATTTGAATATCGAAAGATTTTTCCAATTTTAAACCAGTCACTCCTTATTGTCACTACCTGCCTACAGTAAATTTATTTTTCCTGTGACGTGGCGGCCATTTGCGAAAATTTGGCAATCTTCACTCAGTGAGTTGCGCGACCTGTCGAGCTGTATTTAGAACACAATTGACTAATTGAGTGATTGCTTTTATTGTTTTATGAATAGTCTTTAAGCGGTGTCACTGGTACTATGGGCACATTTATATCTTCTTACAACTTGTATTGGTCATGTATTTTTTTTTTCGACCATATTGTTTCTAGTAACATTGGTAACAGGGGCAATGAACCACATAAACGACTAATGTCCAAAGTTAAAGAACTGAAATTCTTTGGTTCTAATCTGCGCTGGATGTTCTCAGAGTTTTACTAACTTCCCTACTAATTTTGCTTTAATTGTAGTAGTAGCAACGGTTAAAAAAACTTAATGTTTCTCAAAACGTGTTCTAAAGTGAGGATCTTTTGTTAATTAGATTTGATCAAAGCCTCTTCCAATTTTTTACAATTAAAAGATTGGAAGTTAATGGTTTAAAAATATTTCAAAGGTACACATACAGTGTAATACTATAAAAAGGCAAATTGGGTAAAACATGACCATATGATTGTTACGTTATATAAACTATATTATCTCTAGTAGTTTTTTTAACCACACATATTAATACATGAAGAAACAAAAACTTTACACCGCTTAAGCTTAATACGTTTGTATTAAGTTTTTACAGTGTTTACAGTGCCTTGCGATAATTGACATAACGTTTTAAGTGCATAAAGCTTAAATGTTATATGTCTCCAATAGATTAAGTAAATAAAATAACATATCAGTAGTGGCAATGTGAATACCTCGTCAAAATGAAATACGGTTAAACTTCGATCGTAGAGCGTGTCTTTATTGTACGTTAATTCAAGATATCGTCAACCACCATAGTTGAAACTACTATCCTATTGCATCGCTATCACTGTATTCAATTGTTATGTTTTTTTTGTTAAAATGTAGTTCTCCTTGTCCATAGGAGTCCCTGGGCGGAGGCGCGTACGGTTCGACGGGGGCGTCTGGCGCGGAGGGTGGGGAGCGGCGCGAGGGAGGCAAGCGGGGGCGCAGGCCCGGCAGGAAGGCGCAGCTAGACAAGCAGGATATGAAGGCGAAATTGGGTAAGTCTCTACGTTAGTAGCAGATGTAGTAGTTACGGGAACAACAAAAGCTAATAATGTCCAGTGCGAAGCAATTTGAATTTGACTGCTAGTAAGCGTTGCAGAGTCTTTGTGAGCACTTCAAGTTTCAATGGATTGGATTTCAAAGGGGTTAGTTAAGCAATCTGAACAGAATCTTGACATGTAAAAAAAGATATTCAACCCTGAAAAGAACAAAAGTAACCAGCAAGAATAAGAGAATCTGGCTTCAAAGGCTTTTTAATGCTATCCGTTTGTTACACAATCGCATTCGAATTAAAAACTATTTGAATTCTATTGTTCGCCATTCAAATTCAAAGTGATTGGGGAGACATCATGCATAATACAGATTTAAAGATCTCAAAACAATTTTGCAGCTGTCGGATCCAAAGAAGTTCGCCCTAAATTCGTCAGGTCTGCAGTTTGTACTTGTATACAACTGGTTTTCAATTAAATGGGTGGATGTTTGAATGGGTGTATAATATGATTCATGGGAAGAAACGTTTTCAGAGCGCAGTAGGCAGTCGGCGCGTGAGTGTCGCGCGAGAAAGAAACTCCGGTACCAGTACCTGGAGGAGTTAGTCGCGGACCGCGAGCGTGCCGTCTTGGCGTTGAGGAAGGAGTTGGATAAGGTGAGAATCATTTACGAAAGGTTTTTTTATGAGAATGATTCTTAAGATAGGTGTGATATATGGTCGTTGCGGTTAAATAATTATTGCTAATGTTTAGATTTTTACGGAGAACTTTTCAGTTTGGAGTTGACAATGAGCCAAAGCAGATCATGTACGATAAATTAAGGGTACCATGTGAGATGTAAGCAGTTATTTATCAGTCCCATTTAAAGCTAATGTTACAACGCTGATCAGATTTTGAAAGATTGATAACGGGAACAACACCATGGCATTACCTTGGTTAGATGAAGTTGGTACAATTTTAGCACAGGCCTGTGACGCTTTCATGCTATGATAATGCTGAAGTATTCTTTGTTATACCTCTAAATTGCAATTCAATGGAACATTCAGTTGAATTTACACAAAATGAACATTGTTTTTTAGACCTCGGGTTGTTTTATTTCTGAGCAGAAACAATTAAAAACGTCTGTCGAACAATAAATTAATGTTTAACCTTAGAGGTTTGAATTGATTCATCGATTGACTATAAAGACAGTCACGCGAGATCTAGTAAACTGAAGACTTAGGTTTATAGATACTTTATTCTCAAAAAAGACATAAGTCACTTACATGAGAATACATAATTATAGATACATAGTATTGACGTTCGTCTTATCAAGGTACCCATTTGACGCATTGGCAAGTCTATTGTCCTATTATATATTCGGCTAGTTT
>DWPA01005984.1:0-11334 GCA_018251375.1 Calpodes ethlius
CTTTGCTCTATATTCTCTTGAGGGAAATGTGACCAGACACCTATTGCAGCACAAATCTCGGGTATCGGTACTGAAATACAGGAAATGCAATTCTTTTTCCGAGCTCGAAAATCGAAGTCTGAATTTTTTATTTCGGCCATTGAATACAAAACGATTCTTCGCCGTATAAATTCTTGATAAGACATCAACTTCATTTTAATATTAAAAATAATACATAATACACTCAAAGCCTGAAGCAACAACTCCCTTTGTTGTGGGTACCATAGACAATATAAAAAGACAAGAACGTACAAAAACGTAAAACCGAGAACATAAATTTAAACTCATTATTCAAAATTATGCTTCGCTGGAAATTAAACCCAACATCCTTCGAATGTCGTCGATTGGACTTGGCTGAACGTAAAAAAATGTAACATCCTTTTGAACTTGTAAAGAAATATTTTCATTTGTGACCCGGGGCTAACATATACGTGGCCAATTAGTTTTTTTGTAACATTAAGTGAAAAGGAATATGCAATTTTTATATTAAGTATTTAGTATCTATCTTATAAACATATTGAATAGTGTGATGCTTTACGAAAATTAAATAAATTTAAGATAGTATATTTATATAGATCATGAGCATTCTTTTTTAAGATTTTTCTTCGTAGTATTTATAAACTGAACGACTATAAATTGAGCCTGTTCCAAAATTAAGAAAATTTGCTAAGTCTATAACATTTATAAACACAAGTTATTTAATTTTAAAACAAATTAAAATATATGTACTATCTGCATCGCAAAAGTAGATAAAGTTCTATATTTCATTAAAATTACACAAGCACGCTACATTAACCTTCGAAATCAAATTTCATGGCGGGGAACGTACGAATTAATGGTATTACTTGGAAAGTTTTATTCTTGTATAGCCAGAGTTATTATTAATTTTGCGGGTCAATATAATCTATACATAAAAATAAAATTCGAGTGTCTGTTTGCAACCTTTTTTTACTACATGCTCCTCAATATACATACGGTACATACACCAAACCAACATTTTGTACAAATTTTGTCTGTCTGCCTTTTTGTTCTGGCTAATCTCTGAAATGGCTAGACCATTTTAGGCCACTAAAATAAAGTAAAGTAAAACACTTTTTGTTGAATTCCACGCGGACGAAGTTACGGACACAAATTGTAATACATAAAATAAAAAGAACGGGATACAACGTTGGCCGTTTAAATATCGAATGACACGACTAAGACACAAAATTATAATCAAATCTCGTCTTACCTTATATCTAATCCGAATTGTATACCAATTAATAAAAAAAATATTATTCCAAATTCCGGTCTACATTCCAATTTCCAATTCCGTTCAATTTCATTTCGCGTTTCGCTTTGCTCATCAGTTTGAAATTGCTCTTATCCTCGTATGTCTTTGACTTGCAATATTGGTAGTTCTAAGACTTAAGTTTGTATAATAACCACATGTTAGTCTACCAATACTATCAGACCTCAATATTAAATAAAACTTTTAATATTTGACTTCACTCTAAACTTAACGGTGATGAAAAAATATTTCTCAGAACTGAGAGTTCAAGTTTTCATAACTTTTCCCATTAAATCGACTGTGAAATGTGTACTGAGATATAATAAATTTATTATTTTATATCAATATAATTCCGAACGATCTGCTTTAAACGATATTTACAGCGTATATTCTGTCAAACATCTTATAACCTTGGCAAGGACCTCTAAGAGACTTCGCCTATGGTTCATCCAGTAGAGATGCAACCACGAGATCACAACTCGCACATCTGTATAGCTCCAAAAAGTTTTCGTGGGCGAACTCCATAAAACCTTTCTGATAATGAAAGACAAAACTTTAATCAGCACTTGAAAACGTTAAAAAGACATTTAATTACATGTGTCTTGAATTTCAACTTTCCTTCATTAACAACAAAACAGAAATTATAGCAAACTCTTGAACAACTGGAACAGTATAATTATCCAGTTTGTCAAGTGTCACCAAGTTTGTAAAGATACGTGACGTCAACTTGTTGACTTGTTTGAAATCGTTTTGTTTCATGTTTTAATTAGTTAGCTCAACGACGTTTCAATTTTAACTTTTTGATTGCGAAAATGAAATCATTTTACTGTGCCAACCGACATGCTTGAAACCACACTTGATAATGATTTGAACCAATTTGGTTTTACATTTAAGGTTACGTATAAATTGCAATCGATAGCTTGGTGTTATAAATACTGTCCTAGAGTTCAAACCTGTCCTTCCCTGACTTAAGGTCCATCATGCTGAACAAAGGATGAATGAACATTCGTTAGGTTTATTTCCATGGAGATTGCTGATGATGTATGAAGCCTGCATCTTTGAGTTTAAAACTGCACTCCACAAACCAATGACTGACTAAATGTATTAAGTTCATACTTTGGAAAACGCTAGCCTCTACATCTAAATACATCTCAATCTTAACGATCGTCATATTAGTCACGCATGATAGGAAAAAAGATAGCACAAAATGTCTAGATATTGGTACTTATCTTTAACTTTATATTTTCGAAGAAAAAATACAAACGAACAAGGGAGCAACTTGATTGGTCATTCCCGCCGCTATGTATATGAAAGACAATAATTTTGACAAAAAAATATTATTAAATAATTTATTAAGGGAGTAAATCTCATTATGATATTTAGTGCCTTTGTTCCCGATAATTTCAGGAACGGTTTAGCTGATTTGGAACCGGCTTTAACTGATATATCTTAGTAAATTTAATGTTACGTTTAACATCTATTTTACTTCCTATATTCACCCATAAATAAAAATATATCAAATGTGTTTTCCCCAAACGAAGCGAGAACGGTGACAAATTACAAATATATTGAGGAAACAAATAAAATTCTCATTACCAAATGGCAAATTAGAACGGAGTACGATACGACACGTTGCATCGAGTGAAAAAACTTTAAACTAGTTTGTACAAAAGGAAAAGCACAAAACACTGGGTATCTGAGGAAAATGTTTCATTCTCCTTTTAGAGCAACTTAGTTTCCGACGTGCCCGGTTTGTTAACTGTTAAACAAGCGTACTGCTTGTGGTGAGTTGTAGGCGAAACAATAAACTTGGTTTATATTCTAAACTAGTAACGCTCCTCGCTTCGCTTCAGGAAACCTACGGCTTAGTACCCATAATAAAAAAAAACTTAAACAAAATTGTTTAAATGGCCCCGTAGCCTAGTTGGTAGTGACCCTGTTACGAAGCGAGGGGTCCTGGATTCGAATCTCGGCTGGGGCTGATATTTATGTAACATATTATTATTTGTTCTCGGGTCATGGGTGTAAGTGACGTGTTATTTGTGTTGTCCAAGCCACCCGCAACACAGGGAATCATACTGCGGGGGTATGAGTGCATCAGCGTTTATTATTATTATTAATTGACTTTACTATGTTTGAGGGCTTCTGTAATACGGAACGCTTATATTTTTTTACGCCTCTTCATCCGTCAATCCAAGGCGTTCGTCCGCAGTATAGTGCAAAGACGACAGACGAATATGACGAACCTTTAAAGATTTGGATTTGACTAGAGAATCCTATAAAATACACCGAAAGATTAGAAAAAAATGTCCGCGTCCATGTTTTCGTTCAATTATTGTATGGGTGTCTTCAAGACTCATTATATTAACGTTTTACCATCAAAGTTTTACGTTTAACTGATTTATAAAAAAAGTGTCCAAAATAATCCTCTGAGCACAAATTACCGTCAATAATTTTTTTCTTGTTATACCATATTGAAGAAACCATAGAAACTAACTAACTATACGATTGAGATTAATTTCCTTTCCATAAAAATCCTTGATTAATTTTACTATTAGCTAGCTGAACAGAAATTATTGGCGGGAGCTATGAAGTGCTCTGGAGCCAATGAGGTTCGAAGTAATAGCCCATTTGCATATCTTAATACGGAGTACGTGAGCCAGATAAAATATTCTAGGTTGAGCACGTCCATTACTTTTAGTGCGCTAGGACCCACGTTGCTCATTGAGAAGTTTCATAATATTACTCGAAATTGACCACTTGAAACGGCTTTTAGATTATCATGTATATAAAGTATACTAATATCTGCTATCGAATTTTCCTTATACTCATTTACCTACTGTATTTCTATGCAGTCATTAAGTTTTTTTATTTATATTATGTATTTATGGTGGGCTGTAATTTCTTAGGAGAAATCTGAACTCTTAAGGATCGAGGTTAACAAAAACGGCATTAATTTAATTAATTCTTTATCTTGATCTATAAAAGAAAAAATACAATAACACTTACATTTGTGAAATGGTGTGTATTAGTACATAGGACTATTTCGTTAGGTGCATTTCTTACCACGTATTTTTCTGAATGGTTTCTTTTTATGTAAATAGACGACAAACAAGTCGATGAATTTGTTTATGGTAAGTATTCACCGACGGCCGTGAAATCGTCGCCATAGCAACACTAGAGAAAAGACAAGAAAATAAAAATACCTTACCTGTATCAATAAGGATAATTGTCATTTATGTACGCAACTGTAATACAGATAATTAAGGGCGTTCTTTGATTATGTGAGTGTTATCCTATGTACATATAGATGATATATTGGTTATAGAACTAGACGTTTATTTTAAGTCAAGAAAGATATATAATATATATAATCTATACCTATTTACTTAACACTCATGTCCAAGCTTTGATAGATATCTAGTTATTTATCTAACTAATCTATCCGTCCCGAGTCTTCTGAATCCAACGGATGCCCGCCATTTTCTTCATATATAGTAGATATAAATAGTAAAAAGCACTTACTTTTTGGAAGTGTAATTTGGAAAAGAAAGCCCTGGTACTTACCGGTTCTCCCGGGACCATGGTAGGGATTTGTAGAAGAGACTGCTGACATTCTTAAAGTAGTTATAAAAACTAACATCGAATATATTCAATTTCATCTAATTGACAGAGGGCGTTGCCATCGAAGAACATTCAAAAGAAATAAAAAGAGCGACGGAAACATTTAACACGCTCATAAAATAAATATGCAAGTAACGAATCAATTCCCCATATAGATTTTATGTGAATTATAAGGGAAATGTTTATGTAGTAAGCTCACGTGCACGCGCTATTGAAAACATGGCTATTCCCTAAGGAAGTATTTGAACTAACTGAATTGCACTTCTCATTCATTTCCTTAATGCGATGCGGGATTATGCAAGAAGAGCTTACTGATTCCTCCAAGCTTTTTCATTTTAAATAATCTCAGCAACATTATACAGTGCAATTTATTTTTATAGCATTAAACAGTTTAGTTGAAGTAGTGAATTATTAAATAATATGACTAGTCATCAAAAATAAATACATAATCACTGTTTTGATGCCAAGTATCAGCTTCCTCCACTTCTGCCCAGGGTTGTCTACTGGACAAAAGACATAAGCGTTAAGTTTTACTACTGAATAATAAGCATTATGTTCCATTCATTAAGGCCCTTCGTTCCTTAATATAAAGTTTGTAAATAAATAAGTATTAAGTAAATAGTAAAATGTAAAGTTTGTACAGACATAGTTCCGATTGTTATTTTAGTTCTTACAAGAGATATATCCGCGGCATAAATTTAATCGTAATTCGTATTGTCAAATTTGTACCTCAAAACTATATTTAATATTGAACTTATTCTAGTAAATGTATTCGTAATATTCTAGTAAACTTTACTTAACCATAACTCCTATGTACATGCATTATTTAAAAAAAAAAAGAACCAAAAAGATTGATAAAAAAAACTAAAGTTGCTAAAAAAAACTGTTCGGCAAAAAATTTTTTGCGTTTAGTGATATTTCAATTATTACTGGTAGTAGAACAAATTTAATCCTTAATATAATAGAAAAGTCTATAGGTATAGAAAAATAAAGACGTGGACACCATCTATCCTTATTCAACCAACTCTTACATCATAATACTAATGTTATTACAATGCAATGTACTGTGACAGTCGGTCTTTTCATTCGCAGATGGCATCGGATGTCGTAATATTCCCTAAAAATGAACGAGAAAATTCACATTTCCCTTTCAGAGAAGTATCGCAACGTCCAGCGCGTAAATTGGATTCTCGAAAGTTATCGAAACGAGTTATATTTGCTTCGCATGTTTTGCTTACGTTTTTTTATTTCGTTTTATAGAAGAATCTTATTGCAGATTTTGTCTACAATTGGATAGGGCTTACAACGGCATACTAGAGTGGTGTACAACGCGACAGAAGCTGGCCTAAGATGGTGATGGTAAGGTTACACATAAGAATAACATAAGAAAGAGATAAGAATAACATGAGAAAATTGTTATTTATTCATTAATATTAAGTTTAATATTATCCTTCTTTGAATTCTGCCTGGTTTGCAAACACCACTCTCTTCCTTGACTCAACTGTCAAACAACTTGCTGTGTTCGGGCTGAGGCCTTAAAAACTAGTTCTCTTATTCTTCTTTCTTGACCAGCAATACATTGCTGATGCCTTAGTTGTTACCAACGTCCATGGATAGCAGCGGGTTACGATCAAGTGGACCAAGTGGATCAAGTGGAGTTTACCTGATATTTGTATAAAAATATATATTGAATGAGATATTATTGGTTCTTGAATAAATCTTTGAAATCATAAATCTCTATAAGTAAATGTCAAAGAATACAAATAGAATACCTACAAAATACGTAACCTTCATCGTCATGTATCAGTTTAATCGAAGTAGTAACAAAAATAAGTTTTTTCCACCGGTAACACTTTACAAAATAAAAAAAAAACAAACACAAAAAATACTCGATTTTACTTAATTAACGCGGAGTATATACCTTTGATAATATATAATTGAATGTCTTTATAACAGTAAATATATAAACGTATTGAGAACCTTCCATTTCTTGAACTTCGTTTAATTAATTAAAACTAATTGACGTCAAATAAATGTTTGCGAAACAAACTTATACGCTAAGATTACAAGTTTCTTATAAGCCCGTAGAAGAATGTACACAAGTTGTATTGTAACGAGCGAGTTTTTAATTAAATTTTATGACTATCGGTAATTATTTCAAAATATGCTATAATTTTGCTTTAGTTACGACTTAAGACTCATTTAGGTAATAACTGAGTACAAATATATATGTACGTTACTTACAACAGGGAGTGTTGTGAAAATAAGAGGAAATAATAACTAATATTGTGGAAATTTAGTGTATATAATATTCCCCTCGTTCAAGAGCCTGTTCGGAATACAATAAAAAATACACAGAACTTCATAATGGAAATCTATCTAAATATAAAGGTCACAGTGTTTTGATGCAATACATAAACAAAATTCGGTCCACCAGGGAGCCCTCTGTCCCTTTCCCATACCCAGCGAATAATTCAGATTTGCAACTATATATCATACAGTGACAAAGGCCTCCCTAACTATCATATGCCATTTGCCCCATGTAATCAATCCACTTATATATATCATCTTGATACTCTAACACAGCTATGTGATATGACACATGATAATTCACCTAAAGGGAGCGTTTCTTCGATCACACAAAGTCTAAATTGAAATTCGCTACATCCTCAACATGATATTGCTGATACGCGGATAATGTAGATTATCGTTAGTCTAATACAAATTTGAACCCAGCTTAAGTTCTGTAATTTCTAATATCAGTTCAATTTGTAGTTTAACGATACATAGCTTGGAATCTGTGAGATATTAATATAAAATTATATTTAATTTGCACCGTTTTCGTACCTTACGTCAACAACTTATTACTAATGTCCATGAGTAGCAATAACTGACTAATAACATGAAAAACCGCTTAAGTTCGAATCAAACCCAACCGACCCAGGTGAGACAGATTTCCATGCAATAAATAAATCACATTTTCGTGCGAAACTAACCTTTTTTCCTTATAATTTGAGGGCCATTAGTTTTGTAAAATGTACCAAAACTATCCATCAGATATTAGAAATACCCATTTCCTTGTCGAGTAATATACCTGGCAAAGTATTTTTGTGAGGTATTTCATTTATCCTTAAAGTTAATCTATCTATACAGTAACTAAATATGATAGCAAGTCACAACTGCCTACTACGACTTCTTTGTAAGGTAAACTCGCAGAAAATGTAATGAACCAACAGACAGACATGGTTACTTATCAATGATACGATTTTTTCATTACATATACGAAGGTCTAAAAAATCTAAGGTCCTGTTACAAAAAATTAATTATGACAACATATGAAGATAAGTCGATATATGGAGAAATGTCTTTTAAGTATGACTATTTCATATAAAATCTACACTAGTTTCTTCTCTGTAAATGACATTCATTTTATCTCCGTCACTTACTCTTCACTCTAACCACTAAGTTATCTATCCATGTTATTCCATTACTCGAATAAAATCTGCGGCAATTTGCTCCAGTTCCGCCTTTATTACGCTGCGCAAAGCAAAAGGGACCCTGGAGTAAGCAAATTTACTTAAGCAATATCACCAAGGAGTTTAATTTTATACCAGCCTGGGGTAGATATCTAGAACACTAACTATCAAAGGATTTGCCTCATGCGATGTAGCTGTATCAACATTCAGTTACTAAGAAACTTAACCTCTCCCAAGTTTCTATGCTTACTTACATGTGCACCTTGCGACTGAAGTTTCTATCTTGATAGTTATATCTCGAGACCAGAAATGTATTAATTTCAACGACTTCGCCAAAACTTTTCGGATGTTTGAGTAACGTACAGTGATTGTGTTATTAATTAAATAACTGAAATTGAAAAACAATATTTGACGTGCTATAAACGACGAAACATTTATATCATTCTCCTACTGGTGGTGTTCAACATCGTAAAAGAAAATGGCGCCCAATCTCTTCTACCAACGGTTAGACCAATCCCGATGGTACTTATGGTGATAAAGTTATCTTAATGCTTGGATAATATCATTCGTTTTCTTCAGTTAACCGAGAAAAGTATTTATGCAAGAACATTATTTTCCATGATTGTTGCTTATTATTTACTATTTGCTTATTGCTTATTACTTATATTATTGGCCCCTTTAGGACACTTCGCATAAAAAGGTGCTATAAAAATCCAAAAGAAAACAATCTAAATGTATATCAATTCGATATCAATTATATAACTTTTATTTATTAATTACAGCGCCATCTAGGCCGTCAAACGTTATTTTGTAGTTCATAGTCAATTTTCACCTATTATATTTTTATTTACTTCAATGTAATACATATAATGCCATCTATCAGTTTCCAGCATAATTATATATATAATCTCGTATTATATATGGTTGTGAAAATCAACTAAAATTGATCGAGTAGATACAACTGGTAAATTATTTACCAAACACACCGATGATAATATCTATACACGTACGTATACAAAAATAATGATACACACAGTTTATTGAACAATGTTGATCAACCTAGCGAAATATAAAACTATACAGAAAAAAATATGGAGCTAACTATTTCTAGAAGTAGCTTGTTTTGTACAGCGATTACTTACAGAACATTTTGCGTCACAGCTCGCTGAGCACAGCTTGTAATTATAAACAGCCGGCAACGCGCAAATGTAAGATATTTGTTGGAAAAAATCCAGCCAGCATTCCCAGCATTCTGAATTACGTAATAATCTTCACGGTTTCTTTTGTAAAAAATAAAACGTTTTATCTATGATTTTTTTTAAATGGCGACTAACAATTCCCGCCATTAAGATTCTTACAATTATGAAGCTTTATGTAAACTTTTATCACTCTAACTACGCCAAATCTCACATTTCTATGTGACCTTGTTTTAAAAAGAAGAGTAAAATATTTTTTCTTTGCGTATAAAATACATATTGTTTTATTTTTGAGCAGATAAATTCATAAGAATTCCCTAGATGGCTGTAGTGAAGTCATTAAAAATCTTTATTCAAAATTTGATATGCGGAATTATCGAAAACTAAATAATAGAATACCGTCATAGGTGGCAAAATTGTACGTAACTAGCAAAAGATTTTATTGTGACGGCACTTCCTACATATTTTTGGGGCCAGTGAAAGGCAAGGAGGCTATCATGTCCCCCTGGCGCAGTCGTAACGATGTGTAAACAATGGCTCCGCCAGCAGCGATATGCGTATACCACAATGTTTGCCGAAAATATGTCTGGCCTTATAATACGTCTCGTAATGGAAACAAAAGAAAAATTCGTTCTATCTCAAAGAAAAATTGTACACGTCCTTATTTACGTAGGTATAACTTATTTAAAATAAAATTACGTTGAAGATAACGTTTATTAGTTACGTTTGCTTTTAGATATATTCATTATAATATATATAAAATTCCTTTACATCCAAAATTAATCACCGCGCTGTTATTAATAATTACAATTTCATCATCGTTATTCATGAAAAGAGCTGTGTTATTTTTATTTAAGTTTTAACATTGAATCATTGATAATATACAGTAGCTACAGATAAGTTAGATTGTCACGTCTCGAACTGTTATTTATGATTCATATTTATAAAAGTTTTTTAACATAAAAAACAGAATCTAGAGAGAATTTGAATTACCTATCTACTGGAAAAAATCATACATAACAACAAGAGAAACAAGAATTTTTCGTTCACTATTTGAACAGTTTAACCATAAAATATTTGCATATTTGAAATAACAATTTCGACGAAAGTGCACACTGTCATTCAGGTCAAGCGCTCTACTTACAGAGCTGAACATATTTACCAGTACGGAACACTAAAATAGAACTTTTATTTCCTAAACCGCAAACCGATATTGAAATTCCATTTTAGAACAGATATCCCTGGCAAATCCTTCCAGCCAGCTTGGTACTGCTATGTTTCACTATAAAAATAAATTACAGGATAGCCCGATTATACAGAGAGGATAGGTAGGTTCACTTACACATGATTTTTTCGATTTATTTTAAGCTAGTTTAGGTACATCACTATTATATATGAAGTAATGTAACCACAGATACAGAATATGACCGAAGGAAAGGCGATTTTTACAATCACAGTTATAGTTATGTATACCTTACTACTAAGATAAACATAAATGTATAAGTTTCTTTAACGTGCAAAGAAATGAAAACTTATACATTAAGTTGCCTGTGTTCGTATTAAAAAAGATTGAAAGTTTTATTATAAAATGAATTAGGTTATACAAAGTTAAGAGTCGTTGGGCTCTTACTAGGACTCCTTGTATTGTATATCCCATACATAATTACATATTTTTAAGTTCCATATTTCTTAATTTATAGTTATACAATAACACAATTTGAAACTTGTT
>DWPA01005985.1:0-11332 GCA_018251375.1 Calpodes ethlius
ACGTAGGGATTTGATATAGATAAAGTTTACACGGCGAGGTTTTATGCATTTACAAAATATTTGATGAAAAATTCTAAAATTTTAATATTGTCAATGTGAAATAACCCTTTGACAATTCGAAATACGGTCGAATTTCGAACGCGATACGAATCTTTAGTAATTGCTGAATAACGTACGCGACACTTCGTTAATTAGCACTTCTAATTGTTACGCGGACTGTGGGCGATGCAGTCGAAGATTTATTTTGAGTGACGTCGGATCGATAGACACGCTGACCTTTATAGGCAAGAGGATTGTTCAATGGCTCGATACGAAAACTATATTGAGACGCCGCGCGCCGCGACGCCTGCTCTGGTATAAACTTAAACACTATTTGTATCGAGCAGAAAAAAAAATTGTGTTCTATTTTTGAATATATTTTTTTAGTGCCAGACAGAGAGGTAAATAAGAGGCTATATCCAGAAATGGCTTACTAAAGACTATTGGATAATTGAATGGTTTTAAAACTTACAATTTATATATAATTTAAATAATTGTTTAATTCTTGATTTAATCTTGAATAAAATAGTAAATACTTTTTAAATGTATATTTTTAAATAATCTGTGAATGATTGTGATTTATGAAGTAGAACATCACGTATAATAATTATCTTAGAATCAGCCACATGACACCCAACCTAATAGTTTCAGCGCAAAATGTTTGTAACAAACACACACTGTAACTATAGCAACCCAGCGCTTCGCTGTAGTTGTGTGAAAATGAACGCGCTATCAATTTATCTTCACTAAATCTAAAGTAGTTCGGAGATCATTAACATTCAAGGGTGATAAATTATTTCGAAGACAAATTAAATACCAGGCCCATTAATTGTTTGTCTATCCCCCTGTCCGTTTACAGATAAACAATACAAACTCCAATGGAACGGTTAAGTTCTTTAGCATTCAGGTGGTTCTGTCATAATGAATAGTTAGCTACGCAAGTGTTGTCATCTAAGATATATTTAACCCACAAACAAAATGTAGGACCTTTAATGGTGAATAGTATTTTCGCCGATAGATGTGCCTATAACAGCGGAGTTACCCAAGTAATGCCGTACCTAAATAAATCTACGAGTATTTCACACTTATTCAATTTATGAGTCTCAAAACATAGTGCATTTTGCGAGTCGTCATGAGTTCAATATACATATGTCTGTCATTTTTCATGATCAATTTTATACGCCTTTTAGAAACGGTCTTAATAATTAAATTCACCGAACCATCTGCGTCTCAGTCGTTATAAACTATTTGGGAAATTTCTTTTTTCCTTATAAAGCAACATTTTTCATGTTACCAAGATAGCCCTTTATAGGCTTCCTAGAAATGGTTACACATTACGTACGACTATTGCGGATCTAAGCCTTATTTTCAAGTATCAAAGTATATCTAGTGCATCAAAGTAAGTGATACGTTTCATAAGTTTCTTCTTAATTTAAATTTTATTTTGGAACAATCCATAAATTAAACTTTGGAAGTCCGCTTCTGGATAAAGACATAAGCTTCCCCTAATTTGTGCTAAGCAGACCGGACCTATGAATTCAGTCTACATCCGCTTTCTTCTTCCTGTTCTTAGTGTGCCCAGACAGGAGAGTTTTACATTGCCAACCCATTACTACTTCAGCCGGCTTTTTTTTGTGAATTACAAACTAAATTATTTAATGAAACCAACAGTTGACTAAAATCCATTATAAGTGAAACTACTCAAACCCGCACACGATTGACAACTCTACTAAATAACACGTTAAGCCAATAGCTTGAAATTTTGAAACCAGTTAGAACATATTTTTTTTTATTATTTTCTTCCTTCACTGAGTAGTGATGTAGTTGCGGACGGAAAGAGTAATTTAATAAAAATCCAAATAAATAACCTTAAAATACTTCAGCAAACGACAGTAATTGCGGCAAAAGACTCATTTCTCAAGGCAAATCTTGTCGACGACCGTGCGCCACTCGATGGGCCTTACGACCTTAAACTGCTCTTCGCCGCCGTTCTATCACTTGCCGCTAAACCAAGCAAACGAAAAAAAGGGAATGATGTACAAATTATTGTTCACGTTATAAACACGCCCTAGTTCTCCTCTTGTCACAATACAACGAACTCATCCGTTACAAAAATTATGCATTTCTTTTTATCCAATGAACACGTTAATGATGCGATCTTGAATTACACATAGACAGTTAGCAGTTCACTACATAAAATGACTTCGATGCTCAATTCTTTCGCCGGACAGTAGGCACAACTATAAAACGACTACTAAACTTGTCAGCAGCGCAGTGATGTGAGTTATTACGCCATAAATTATGTCTACTCAATCCTCGATGTTTTGTTGTTTGAGCAAATAAAGTAGATAAATTTTACGCTGATTTCGAATTGTTTGATTTTTTTATTACCGATTTATTCGTTCGCCTCACTAATTCTCTGTTCTTTGTAACGATTACGTTTAATTATAGAATTAACATTTTACGTTTGCTGCTTCTTAATTTATTTTTAGTGGACACAAACTTACCCTTAAGTACCCCACTAATAAACATTATAATTAATTTTAATTGTATGTCTTAAAGAATAGAATTTAGGTGCACAACTGTACAGCTATAAATTACAGAAAAACTACGCTTTCTAGCCTCATTTGTAGTCACTTTAATCGCTTCCTGGATGTACATAAATGAGACATAACAATTATAAATGGTTTTTATACAAGTGACTTCTACCGTCCATAATGTCAACAACATAAAAAGCATCACCGATACATTGCCGGCCAAAATAGAAGGAACGAAGGAGTTGCCTCATTACAAGAACAACGTGATCTTTTTTAAACCACAACTATACAGGAGACCATTTTCAAATATTTCAATGATGAAAATTATAAATATTGATAATTTTACTGTAAAAACAGTGAAATTATTTACGTGCTTTCTGAAAATAAGGAAATAAACTCAATTTAATATGAAATAAGTTAAAAATATATAAAAAAAGTTTTTGATGAGATCCAAACCTAAATAAAACAAGTATAAAACTAACCTATTAAGTAAATCCCTGCCTCATCCAGAAAACGGTCACAAAACCCGTATACACTGCAGATAGTTCAATTACTACCTACACTACAGTGTCTTTAAATATTCCGTAGTGCATTTACACCACAGAATCGTATCCCTCTGGCGCTCTGGATACTGGTTCGAGTAGACGTTTTTGAGGTATTCGTAGATACATTCTTTGGGGCTTAGTTTTCTCGAGGATTGGTCTGTTGGTGAGGTGACATTTCTAGCAGTCACGACAGGACAACAGGTCTATAGTAAATTCAGTAGCTGTTTTAATCGAATCAATCCACTGTTTAGGAGATCGACCGCATATTCTTTGGAATCATATATCATGAGGATCCAAATCGTATTTTTTTAATTTAGTAGACCAAAACTCATCAGCCAGATATTGATATAAGGAGTTTCTTTAGTAGAAGTTGCGTAACACAATGAGCATCGTTCGCATTACAATTATAATATGAACAATGAATTAATCAGCATACAATACACAGAGTAAAGGTTCCATACTTCCTACCATCTCTCGAGTCCAATTCCCAAACAGGCGGCCATCTTGATTGACCTTACCCGTGATCCAATCAATGTCACGCGTGATGAGTATGCCAATTAGTTAAGGGTCCTGGGATACTGGAGACGTGATTGGTTGCTGACATATCAGTTCTGTGCGGGTGGGATCTATTCAATCTCATGCGGCTATAAACTGCAGGATTAAACCTGCGAGGCTTGTTGATACGTCTCTGTCTCTCAGTGTCCGTGTGATGGTTTACGAGGATATTGCAGTAGAAAGTTTAACATTTTCCGTATACTGTACGCACTAGTACTTTGTTAAATTTTATACTGCCAATACTGGATTCTGGAATTCATTTATTAACTTTGAATGTCAAACGTTGCACATACAGCGAAATGCGGAAGCGAACTTTAAATATTTAACACTATTTTAAAGCTTAATTTTATATCTTTGCACTGATCATAGGACGATATTTTAATGGACTATCAAATGTAACTTTACGAAGTTATATTGAGGCCTCTAAATCGCATCATTGTTAGCCAAATTTTTTTGTACGATGTTATAAAATAAAAGAATTGTTAACGCTAATACCTCTATCCCGTAATTACGCTTTGATAAACAGCTCTGTGCAGCTGGCTGATATGCATCTAATTCTGTTTTTTTGAATCAATTCAATTAGATTCTGTTAAAAGATAATCAGTTTCAATCTGTTCATTCATCTACATATTAGTTATGTCCACTGGTAGACAAATATCTTCCCTAACATGCACTACAATTATAATATGAGTTATATCCAAGGGAATCCGTCTTCTTAGTTTCAAATATACCCGTCACACTCCTTCATTTAATAATCATAAAGATATTATATTGCTTTGAGTTATAAATCAAATGGCTTGTGTAGCATCCAAGATTTGCATTAACAGTTTTGATAGACAGTGGACAGTTGTTGATTATAGGACACATATAGCGCATCCTGTTCATATTGTAACTGCTAGTAATATTTGACATCGTTAGAAATAGGGTTGCAATCACCTCGTGTTTGGGACCATGTTGTTTTTTATTATTTATTGGTGAAATTAAATCCCGTGACTAATAAATGAAACCAATTTATTTTTAAATTATTTATCATTGACGAATAAAATAATGGGTTCTATTTCAGGAATCAATATGCATTTGCAGCGAAATTAACTTGCTTAGTCCTATTTAATGTTTATTGTACTCGTGCAAGGCGAATGCTTTCAATTACCGCCAGGTGGATGCATGCCCACTTACACATCAAATTAACAAACAATCCAAGTAGCCAATAAAACACAACGATCGTAAACAAGGAGCGTTCATCTCGCCACGTTGTTATTCCATTGCGCTCCGCACTGGGGTCAATGTGATTCGTGTCAAATTAACATAAGCATCGTCGCTGTCCAATTCGCCGTGACAAACCTTCGGGGTATAAACAATGCGCCTCTATTTCAATTTGTTCGCACGTGCTCTTAACAGGGACGCATTTATTTACTTTGTTTATGGACACAAAAGTTTTACTTCTCGCAGTCTGCATTTTGAAATATTATTTTTAAATAGTGAGAAATTGTCACATCTTCTTCTTCTTCTTTCTTCTTCTCTCCTCTCTAATATATAAAAAATTATGTTGGTCTGTATGTCCTTTATAGAATCGTAAATGATACATTTGACCATGTGATGATCTGTAGCAAAGTTGTTGTGTATGAGCCTACGAAGATTTCTAAGTTAGTACGACCAATTTTCGATAGGTGGTGCCACTGTCATTCCAATTAATTTCATATTGGCGTAATAACGCGCGCAGGGTTCAGCTAGTTGTTTAAATAAATGTATAGAATTTACTTGACTAGGTAACTGCCAGTCAAGGAGTCGTGTTAGTAAGTGGGTACCACTCATTTATCTGACAGTACCAAAGTGTCACCGACGCGTTAATGGCCAAGAAGGAAGTAGTAAAATCGTTTACTTACTTCCTCTATTGTACGACTTTAGCCCATACATCGCAATAAGACTATGTAATTCGAACTTTTGTGATCCATCACATAACATTTTGACATTATTGAAGACCAACATATGACGAAGAAAAGAAAAGTCATAACTTTCGAGTTATGAACTCATCTCACAACATTTCCTCGTATTCATTTGTTGTATGTAACGTGTTATTTTCTCGTGTCCGTCTTGTAAAAAACGGCCGTCATCTTGTTTGCCCAAGACACGACATTCGTCTGCACGCGTGACAAATTGTTCACTTTGTTCAATTCATGCACTCCTGTCAGCCATGATTGATGCCCATCAGATAGGGGATGTCGTAGGCATGCCATTGACGTAACTGTGATGGCGAGTGGAGTTGATGAAAATTATGAGATTTTTTGTGTTGAGTGAAAAAAAGTTACGTAATTTTTTTGTCACATATTTTGTGAACTTTATACATTACGTTTTGAAATGTAATGACGAAGGTATTGTGGTGTTCGGGAATACATAAATACTAATGGGTACAGGCAACTCGGATAACTTTAAATTTCAATGTAACTTTGAATCCCACTGGGGTTCTTATTTCTGTTGTGATTTAATTTAACCTAATCTAACATAACCCAACTTAACTTTTAGCCGTATTAGGGTAGTCATAATACTGACCCAAATCATTTGGCGACAGAAATCTGCTCTGATTGGACACAGAACTTCGCGTAACTATTATATAAACAATATTTTATGAAGTTATTAAAATTATTATTGGTTATAATTATTATTCTTTATTATTATTATTTCGTTCGTGAAAACATATTTTTATATAGTTTTCTCTCCCTCCCACTTGGCAAGTGGTTGCCAAAGAAGAGAGACCAAACAAAGGTTGCTAGGTTATCGAGGAGAAGAAAACGATATTGAAGTTAACGTACAACAATATTTTATGTTTGAGTTTTAATTTTAATTATTTATAATAAAAATTATATATCCACAATAATTTGTAGTTTATCTACAGTATTATTATCTTTTCCAAAGCCTACCAGACAAACTAGTGGTATTTAAGCCAGAGAGAGGTCTCTTGCATTCAAAGGCCTTATCGTTTTCCGGCTGCGGGTTACAGTGCCAGTTCTCCTTTGCTTTTTCCCTGTTCTCTCATTGTAACGTGAAGATGATGCCTACTTACGTCCATGAATGACAATAGCTGTCTATCATGAGGTTGGTTTGACAGTTACTTAAGGATTATTGTCTTATTTTTGTTATGACCAAACCAAATAATATATTAAATGTTACACTGAAATTCAAAGTTACCCACTTTTACTCTTAACTCCCAAAGGAAAAACTCGTAGTTGCCCAAACGTAACCTAACCTAACTCACATCGAAATCCGTGATAATTTGTACATTGTCGCGAAGAACAGAACGCGGTCGTCTTTATTAACCGCAGCGCAATATTCGTCCTCACACGTGACAAATTGTTCACTTTGTACAGTGTTTGCGCGGTGTCACGCGTGATTGATGATCATCTGCGCCTAATTAGATAAGGGATGTTCGCAGCCGGTCCGCCGTAATCTCGGCGTCTTGCGTGATGGACGGTGCCGTACTGTTGTGGATGCCACTGGGATGTGATTGCGAACTTCCCAGATTTCTCCGTGTATACGTCGGGTTAATTGGACTTAACTGATTTTCACCATCATTCCGACTTCTTACTATAACAGTTAGCTACGGGAAGGATGAGGTTGAAAATGTTACGCTATACCCAAAATAGCTTCCGTCTCTTTTTACCTTACTGCTTTCATATTTTCTATTATCTTTACATACCACATTTACATAGTTTTATTTTTGTTATTAGCTCAGTCACTTTAATGATGTACTTAAAAAGGTAATTATAGTTGCTGTTGGACCTCGCTATTTATATAGCTACACAAATGTATAATGCCCAATGATGAGCGTTTAATACCTAGTACTGTACGATATAATAAGTTATAATAATAAAACTGCCTCGCAGAAAACCGCGAGTTGTGGCCTGGGATGAAGTCTCTTCCCATGTCTTGTTACAAAATAGGTATAGTTCGATAACTTGAACTTTAAACAATAATAGTTTTGTTTATGTGCATATGTTGGCAGGTATAGTAATAATAATTATTAATATGTTGTGCCGATAATTAAATTGTCTTGTCTGATACGTCTTAAGGACTTTCGCGTTCCTCCTTTTCTCATTCCTAACCGTCATTTCGGTGTGTGTATAACGCGCGATGGTTAGAGCAATGTTCACAAACAGTCATTACGTCCGCCAATTGTAATTCATCGCGTGAATTGTCAATAACGGACAAACAAATAAACAGGCATTCGAAAAGTGCTTATCGGTTGCCGGTGTGCATTTATTTTTGAATTGTTTGCTATTCATGCAGTTTCAGGCACTATGTACGTAGTCCAATAAATAAACGGTGAATATACCTAAATGAAAAAGCTGAAATTGTGACACTTTGCCACAATACCTCAAACGACTCAAGCAATAATCTTATTATTTTAACATTATTTTTGTGTATACGCTTGTTTTTCAATACGTACGAAATGAAATCCACGATGGAGTAAAATTTTACTCCATAGGCCTATTAATGTAAAGATTGCTTATTAAAATACATATTTTTAGATAGGTAATTATTCTCTCTTAACTTACCTCATGTCTTACTTTAAATAGTGATTTCGCGTGGCAAAATCCATATGTTTTGCCTACATTTATACGTAACACGCACATTACAAGCAAAGTATATTATAAGACACTTTATTTAAATTCCAAGAAACCAAAAAAATATCGCATAATTCAAAATAATTGGCAATGAAATAGATTTCATATAATTATATTTGTTTATTTCATTTCTTTGGTAAATAAAGACGGACGTGTTAAAATCGAAACGTGGTAATTTAACTGCTAAATTAGTAAGTTCGTTGCATGAATACACACAATTAAAAAACCCCAGAGCTTACAATAATGTGTCATATAATTGTCTGGGGACCGAGACCCCAGAAGCGGGGACAAGGGCTTGGCAAGTAGGGTTATTTCTGACGTGACGATGTATAATTTATTATAGAATATACCAATTATAATCCGTCATATGTCATTATGACAATGTATTACAATTGTTTCCCGCCACTTTTTTTCAAATTTAGAATTTTGGTCTTTCTTTTCTTGGTGTAAGAAACTATTCGCCCTGAGTCGAAAACACCAATAGCTTCCACATTATTTTTCAAATTTAGAACATTAACGTGTATGATATATTTGTTTAAACTATAATTTGCAAAATATATATAGGGATGAGACTCCCCTCCCATTCTGAAACCAAACTCCTATTGGAAGTTACTGGGTTCTGTAACAACTAGTTCAATCCAAACAGTACTCATGCACGGTGGAACTACCTGAACTTATCAATAGAACTAGAAATAATACAGGACCCATCACATCCTTCGCTTCTCAGCATAATAGCTTTTACAGTATAAAATAGTAATCTATTGCCTATTCTATAATTTATATAAAACGTTTAGCTAATATTTTTATTGGCGTTATTAAAAAACTTTATAACATATTTTAAATTATTGGAAAACTAAAAAGAAAAAAATTCGGAATTTAAAAACGTCGAGATATTATTTCAATTAAAAACATCAAACATAACCTAAAAAAAACATTTAATAAACAAATTCCTATTTATTCGAAAATCAAATTAAGTTTTGAATATAAACATTCGCGGGTACAAAAAGACGTTACATTTGTGAAATTGTTCAACAACTATTGAAAACGAAAAGATTCCGAAATAGAAGTTCTCTTCAATTTTCTGCAGCGAGCACAGGAATACCGCGCTGGCCTGAATAGTCCATAACTTATATTTATTTGAACGCGTAATGGAAAGAAATGACTAGAAAACAAATAACTGTATTTCAAACTATAACAACTACCCTCGCTTCGAATCGGCAAACCTGTGCATAAGTACCCACATGTGAATAAATGTTTAAACGAAATTCTTTATTTATTAACATAATATCATAACATTATATACAACATATATTTCGGTGAAGGAAAACATCATGAGGAAACCTGCACAACCGAGAGTTCACCATAATGTTCTCGAAGGTGTGTGAAGTCTGCCAATCCGCACTTGGCCAGCGTGGTGGACTATGGCCTATACCATGAGAGGTTTATATCATGAGAGATATTATATTATGAGAGGAGACTCGAGCCCAGCAGTGATGCAATTAAGGGTTGTAATGATGATGATGATGATGATGATTATAACATTATATTTTCATGTCCGTCCATCCGTCTGTCTGTCCATAGCGTTGCGCAGAGACCTTTATTACTAGACAGCTGTAATTTGGCATGATTAATCGGGTATAACATAACGACTAAGTGGTAGAATACAGTCGTACTAAGAATGTTCGATTTTTTTGTACAAAAAGTGATCAGATCTGTATCTACATTAGTATTAATACTATAGTATAATACTAGTATTAATACTTAGCACCTGCGTACATGTGTTGTTGTTTGTTACAAGTATCATATTTTCCAGTTCATCGCATAGCTCTTCGCGAACGCATTAGGCAAATATTTTCGTTCGACCAGAGCTCGGTACGTCACCTGCCAATAGACGGGGCGGCCATTACTAACTCGCTGTCAGTCCTCGCGGCAGTAAAAATAAACCGGGCGCTGATTGACATTAGCTCTGGAACTCGGATGTCGACTTCTGTCGAACCATACGATATACACAATATGTGTGAGCGTGTATAGAGAATACTGACGTTGTATTGTAATCTAATGCCTATTAAATGAGCAATATTTGCAATGTATCTATCTGTAACATGTTTCCCGAAAACTAACGATGTCGGTTAAATTTGATAGTTGGATATTTTTGAACCAAGGGATCGATTAACTAAGGTTTCATTTTCAGTAACATTTTGAACACAAATGTTTTCATGTAATTTTGGACAAAATAGTTTGTATCAGCTATAATTTATACAGCATAACACAGTTTATGCTATTTAAATAGTTTGATTTGATTCTCACCAGGTGGCGCTGTTACATACTTCACATTTATCATTTACTGAAATGAACGCCATCTATTTGCTTAACTTGGTACTATGTCAATTTTTTTTACGTTCCCTACTATATACAAAACTAAGTTCTCAACCAACCACTATGCTCCTAATGTTTCATCATCGTCATTGCGATAATGTAGATCTTTTCACACGTGGGTGATAGTGGTCCCTTTTAGCGCACTGGAGGTATTCAGGTCGGCAATAAAGTAAAATAAACATTGAAAGGTTATCTAATCAAAACAGTATGCTTTGCTGTACGTGTTGCTGAAATTAATTTCCGATATTTTTTTCATCAGCATATTCGCCTAAATTTGTTCGAACTCAAAAGGGTCGGTGATTGAAATACGTTTGATAAACATCTACATGTATCTTACTAATGAACTCCGGTCCTTTGGAGTAAAGGTTAAAGGCCACGACGGTTATCGATGGATTGCGAAGTTTCTGATCGTGAGATTCTACTTATGTAGTACTAAATCAAAGTTATCTTTGAAGACTATTTCAACTCGTAGGTATGTAGACTTCCTATCAATATTGCTTTGCCTAAAATTCTTTATAAGCTATTTCAAACGTAATTGTGTATGTCAGTATGACATAACTATATCCAGTAATAGACCTTTAAAGTTTAATAAATGGATGGATATAATGTTGAAAAAATAATGCGTGTGAAATTAGGTCCTGAGTGAGAGATACTAACTTTC
>DWPA01005986.1:0-11331 GCA_018251375.1 Calpodes ethlius
ATAAGTCGGATTGTAATGTCTAAGTGAAACAGTTCTCGGATATGTTTGGGGTGCGAAAGCTATGCTTGTCGCTATATTGGTCTGATCTGAAGATTGTGAATTACTTTTGGTTGCTTATGTGTTGTAGATTGTTTCTAACGTAATATGAGTTTATTTAAATTGAGATTCAAATCAGGTTATGTGTTAATAAAATTGTTCTTTTAGTTAAAATATTACTTCGGACCCAAAAGTAGTATTTTTTTTATAAAATTCCACTTCTGAACCTAAAACTAGTTAAATAAAACCTTATAACAATAAATGACCAAACATGTCATAACAACAAAACCGCATCAAAATCCTTTTATTTCATAGCAGGACTAAAAGTGGAACCCGTTAAAATTAATTGTGTTTAGACTAGGGTCAGAATGGGCCGACCGCGAATTTCACTAAAGAAGTTCTAAATGTAATTATTATCGGAATTTCATTAGGTCTGGCTTTTCGGCACTTTAGTTCAACCGTAATGGGCAGTTGAAACAAAATTGTAACGGTAGTTATCTAAGGAACATCAGGGCTATTACGTAAATGTCGATTGGCGAAGTTGGACAATGTTTTTGCTTACTGGGGGCTATTAGCGAATGGCTATTCGTCGGACGGACCCTAGCTGATTTACATACAACATTAAGGTATTCCTTCTCAGCTAGTAATGAGAGTTACTCGTTTCTTTTCGATCAGCAGAGCGTTGATGACTTTTGTTTATTATAATCCTCGTATTTTTAGACGTATTTCATTTCTCACATTTCATACTGGATTGACTGGTAGATAATGTAAATAAGCATTCAGTTCGCCCTTTGTACAACCTAGCATCAGGTGATTATATTATAAAACTAGCTGAACCCTGCGCGCGATGCTACGCCAAAAACTAAAATAAGGTAATCACAGTGGCGCCATCTGTTGAAAACTGGTCGGACCAGCTCAGAAACTTTGTTTAAGATCAAATTTATGATCATAGTTTACGATTCTATAAAGGACATACAGACAAACATTAATTTTATATATATAGAAGATAGAAAAATAATCTTGGGCAGCGTTGACTGTTCCCTATGAAATCTTCTCCGTTTGTCGACTATTATAGTACATAAAACCAGACAAGTGACTGCCGATCCACACGCTGTGTAGGGTTCCATAGTTGTACGCGATCAACTATTAATGTTCAACTTGGTGAGAAACTTGCGAAAGCAAAAAATCATCCCAACTTTACGTATGGAGGAGGTTCTCTAAAAATCTATTTTCCTTGGGCTTTTTTAACATTTTACCATTGCGTATGGATATATGGATGGACGGACGTAAATAAAATATAAGGATTCCGTTTTGATCACGTAACCCTAAAAAGGAGAAATACAATACATCATATTCTGAATTCAATTTGATACAATAGTATAATTTACATTATTAGTCATTAATACAATTACTTTGAGGGAAATTAAGATAATTAGGTATGTATTGGTTAATTTAAATAAGTTGATTATTCACTTCATAAGGATAATTCATAGAGAATGTGTATTTAAATGTATCTACTATATCAAGATGTTATATAGAAATCGTATATATATAAAGATTATATACACATTACACTACTTCCGTTTTCCATAATCTATCTATCCATTATTTCCAGGGATTATATAGGTAGTATAGCGAGAACTTATTAGGTAAAATAATGACTTTCATAGAACACTATAATATCTAGATACCTACTAGACAACTGAATGGAATACAAGTAATAGATAAAATAGAGAATGTAATTAAATTTACTATTCACGACTTTTCTTTTTTCCTTTTTCTCCAATGGATAGCCGAACTGCACTTACAACTTCACGCTGAAAAAGAAATTAATGA
Organism: Calpodes ethlius; assembly: GCA_018251375.1. Classification (NCBI taxonomy): domain Eukaryota; kingdom Metazoa; phylum Arthropoda; class Insecta; order Lepidoptera; family Hesperiidae; genus Calpodes; species Calpodes ethlius. The sequence goes on from DWPA01005986.1 coordinate 1,873, forward strand.
CATAGGTTTTGACATAAAATATTACGTTTTATAATTATACTGTTCTATCGCTAATAGTCAAACGAATACCTTTAAAGGGATTAATGTGGAGCTGAAATCGTAATGGTTGCGTTGTGTTATCGCATTTAGATCAAGGTTCGGGCCTCGATAAAAGGAAAGAAAGGGCAACCAGACTGTTGAGGGCAGAAATGTTTTCATTGTTATTATCATTAAGTTTCTGCTTTGAATAATTTCTTACTCGCTTCAGATTATATCACTGTAATTCATCCTCATTTTCTGCGAATGCAACTTTATTGTTAGCACGTAATGGTGTTTCTGTCAAGATTAAATTTCATAGAATTATGATGGTTTTTTTATTCTATGTATTTTATTTACTTATAACAGGTTCTCAAATTCAAATTCAAAAATTATTTATTTCATCAAATCCAATATTTCGTGGCACAAAAAAGAAAACTTTTGGATAAAATTGCTGTTAACAGAGTAATTAGATTTAAATTTAATCTTAATAAAAATCCCGCTACACACTGATAGCCACGCACTAGGATTTCGTAGTTCAAGGATGTGTGAAAACACACAAAGACATACCCAGACTTTAACTCCGCAAATATCTGATTCTATGGAAATAGAACAGCACTAATGAATGATGGTCCAGTAAAACCGTTTCTGAGATTATCTTATAATGGATTAGTACAGTTTCATGTAATACAGAAGTGTTCTCTCGTATCAAGTACTTGATCCTTGTAGATATCGATAAAGTGTCAATTGCTCAGAATACACGCCAACTTTGCGGCGTTGTAGAAATTCAATTTTTATTTCAGGGTTCTGTGATGGAAACAGTTTAGTAAAGTTTTGTCAAGTCTTACCTTGATTCTTTTCGTCGGCAGCTCAACTTTACTCTCAGACCCGTATTGTCAGAAACCGAGCCGATTAATTTTATTGTGTTATCACCTAACTTATGTCTTTTAGGAAGATATAACGACTAGACGTGAGCAAAACTCAGATTCTTAGATTTATACTGTATTATTTATATGTAGTTCGTAATGTGTCAGGTCAACCTATGAAAAGCGTATTGAAACACGTTTAAAATAAAATCGTATAAAGTTTTCAAATAACTTTCATGCACGATATGTCATGTTATCGTTTTGTTTAGTTTTTTTTGTGGAAACTATTTGAATACATTTTATATGAAATTTCATTTAATATTTTTGCTAAGTTTAGGGAAGTATTCTAAAACGTACCTAATGTTATACCTATGTTTAATTAGTTAGATATCTTACGAATATATTCCCTGTCGAGATTATATTGGAGACCGTCAAGACCTCTCAAGGTTGTATATACCAATATCGTTATTAGCAACTTGAGATTCCATTCTTTATTCAAAAATGGAGAAGCTGATAAAAGCGAATCAATTTTATTCAAACTTAAATAAACGAGAAACAGAATTTCAATAGTTGAAGCAGCAACCGAAGAATTTCTTACAAAATGTATCCAACTGCACTCGAGGGGTTAAGGCGAAATAAAGCTGGTTATTTATTTTATAGAAGTGCAGTAAAAGTGGATGTGTGGTATCGAAGTTTACATGTTATTGTTCGCGTTACGTCCCAACGGTAGAACAAAATTTACTTGTGCACTTAAACCGGAGAATAGCGCTCCAGCTCGACATTCGATGTTTACATTACCTTTGTCGACATTACCTTTGTAGTAGTGTACGGACCCATATTTTATGAATATCTTGAATATCGCGACTCTTACTTTGTTTATAACATAATCTACAGCTTAATCTTAAAATAAATTCACGGTTTTCCTACGATTTTTATTAATAGGATACATATTTAATTGTTTACTGCTAAAGTAGTAAAAATCGAACATAATTATATTTCAAGTCTATAATTTATTTTAAATACACGCAGACAACAACGAATTAAAGATAGGTTCAACCAATATAGGAGTTACTAAAGAAAAGAGTTATCATACAAAGATAATCAGGAAGAAGATTTTGGCTGAGACAATTAAAATTTATAGGCTTCTACAACTTCTTCTCCGTACTTCGTGGAAATAACTAGTCACTAAACAATACACAAAGCGTTTTCTAACCATTCCTAGCGAAAATTATATGCATTTAGCCTAGGCGCATATACCAGAGAAAACCGGTTAAAACCGACTTCGTTTGTTTTCTCATTCCCTCACATGTACTTACGCTTTCAGTACTATAGATAAATGACCCTAGCAAAATAAAAAATGGACTCTAAAAGAATTAATGGAAATCCAACCAATGCTTTTAAAAGATATCGGTAATCCTCTTAAATCTATGCCCATCACTAGATGATAATGGAACGGAACAAATATTGCTTTTTGGTTGATTAAAAAATGTAAGTACATCTATATGTACAGACAGCAGATATAATAATAAAGAAAAATAAAGAGGTTTCTTAGAGATTTTTAAGAGAAGTGTCATTTAAGAGGAATTTGTGTCGTAATACATACATTCACTGTACCACATAAACTCACGCGTAAACAATTTGATTAGTCAATGGAATTTTAGGTTTAGTTTTTGTAAGTTAGATATATAAATAAAGAATATAACTACAGAAGCAAATAACTAAAATTTTGGAGAGATGAATTTCGACAATTTTTGTCTGTCTGTATAAACTGCTTTCATTATGCGCGATGTCGTAAAATATTTGCAGAATATTGACTCGTTTATTTTTTTAATTATCATTTTAAGCGGCAGAATGTTTATTATTATTAGCAAAGATTTAGAAGGATCAATTGAAAATGAAGAACATATTTTTAGAATTAATTTTCCGCCAATTCTAAAGTAGCCGAGGGGCGTTAAAGAAAATTAGGTGTACAAGTAGCCATACTAATTTAAAAGCAAGGAATATTGCTTTGTAGCTATTGAAGCAACTTGTCTTAATATAATTGCTATGAAGCGCCTGCAAATGAAATGGAAGGTAAAAGAAAATTAATTAGGCGGAGGAAAGCGGAAAAGTATGAGTTTTTTCTTTTCAGTCATCTTTAAAGAGAAGAAAAGAGAATATTTGTAGTCCATAAAAGCATTATTGCGAGAAATGAACTTTTAAATGCCTTAACGAATTCCACAGCAATTTTTTAAGAAATTGTTCCTCTTTTATATGAAGCCGACAACGATGAAATGCGTGATGAAAAGTGGATTTAAGAAACAGATTTCGTCTCTGAACATCATTTAAAACTGAGACATCATTCCGTCGCAATATGAAATAGAATAAATACACTTATAATAAATTTAATTCTGACTATTCATCACTTGAATCACATCAACATTTCTATGCTGATTCTATAACGAGTGTAATTGCTTTCAGGAATTCAGTATTATACAGATGTAAGTAAAAATCTGCAGAATTTTATGCATCAGTACTGTTGGTATTAAATTTCTTGTCATAAACCCAACGACTTCAAAACAGGATATACTGACAGTAGGTTCATGAAGATGATGGCGAGGATGAGTTGAATTCAAGGATGGATACATCCCTTATACAAAAGTTTTAATCCGTATAATAATATATTAAAGAAGAAGTCCTTGTTGACTGGCATATCAATGCCCAGTCCAAACCATTAGAGCTAAATATATTTAATTTTGCCTAAAGATTTCTTTAGTAATGCAATCAAAATCTAACACTAAATCAGCAACCAGTAATAAATTATCTAAAAATCCTGCACGCAACTATATTTTTCTAAACTAATGTCAATTACAAGTTAATTGACATTTGGTTAGGCAAAGGAAAATATCTACACACCGGAGAGTTCTCCATAAAGTTCTCAAAAGTTTCTAAACTCGGCCGACCCGCACTCATCGTAGTGGACTATGACTAATACTTTTCGTATTGTCAGAGAAGACCTGTGTCCAACAGACGGAACGTTATATGTCATGATAAGGTGTTTAATGAAGTTAAAGGCTAAGTGAAATTAGTATTCAATTGGGTGTTGAATATTGTTTTGTTAATATTACACATGGCTAACTCCACGTCTCCATTTCTTAATGATCCTTTTTGTATGAAAACTTATGCGGTGGCTCGAATCAACTCTTTCCTGCTTTTGTATCGCCTCTCGTGACTCTTCGAACGTCTTCTCGTTCAGCTCAACGAAATGCCTATCTAATTTTCTTTATTATACTATATTTATTTCCCTTAAGAAACAATATGTAATGTTTATTTTCTATACGAAATAGTTAACTTTCATGTTTGATAGTGACGTAGATACTATATAGTTCCCTAATATTTTATTACCAGAAATTGTAATGTTGGGAGTATCCGCTCAGCCATTTGGCAGTGGAAATTTCAAATATGATTGACACAGGCTTTGTTAACATGTCAATTGATTTTCTGTGACGTTTCATACGACTTAGACCCCTACAGCAATTAGTGTTAAATTACAGACGTTTTAGTCGGTTCAATGCACAAAAGGAATGTAGCTCGCAATTCGCTTTGTCCTGTTCATTCTGGAATGTGACAGGCACGGGCAAACATAATTATTGCAGGCATCTTGTCGTATTACCCTTTAGAGCTTGCCTCTCTCCCATTTCATTTCTTATTGAGTAATTCTATCTTAAATATCAAGTGATAATAAGTTTAAGACTTTAATTACAAAGTTAATAATATTCTTGTTTAGGATTTTTTTCTATGCGTACAATAGTGTCATGAAAGATTAATTTAATATATTATTTAATTAAATACAAATTGATAATTAAAAAAAAACAACTGAAAACATGATTTTATCGTAGTACCCTTTCGGTTTCATCCTCATGCCTTATGATTATCAAAGATAAGTGTAGTTCCAAAAGCAAATCAGTCGTGCCCAAAATCGAGAGGATTGCGTCGATTCTCAATGCTCTTTTAGCCTCCAGGTGGGTTCATCAGATTATCAGACCAGCTATATGACGTCACGCATTGCATTGTCTTCCAACATATACAACATTTCAGCTCAATACACTGGTTAGTATATAAATTTGATTTGCAAAATTAGCTTACCCACAAACATGTGAAACTAAATAAATGCTTTAATTAAAGTCACGCAAAGGATTTTAACTTTGAACTGGGGTCCTCGTTGTGGAGAACCAATGTTTTAAATTATGTTACTTTAAATTTATCATTGAATTTAACATAACACTTATAAAGAGCTTTTAGTAAAACATGCGACGACCAACACTTAAAATCCTTTGAGCTAAAATGTTATTTACACATATTTAAAACATCAGGCCTAATTAAATTTACGTCCCGTTTTAACTTTACGCCAGGATTTTGCTTGGACCTTTGATGTCAGTAACCGAAAGGCAATTAAAAAGATAAATATAGGCGAGTAAATACCAGGAGGCGCTCCTACGGCGTAATGTTGTTTACATGAAATTTAAAAACAGCAACAAATTAGCAATTAAACAACGAGACTGACCACACATTAAAACAATAATCTGTACCACTATAATTATAAATAAAATTCAAACGTTTGCGTTGTCTGAATGTTTGTCTCCGCTAATCTCCGGAACAAGTGAATATTTTTTTACGAACTTTCACAATTAAATTAAGAAACTTTGAAGTTAAAACTAAGGCTATACTTTAGAGATCTCTATATAAACGTTCATTTGCAACATGTAATTAAAGTTTGTATAGAAAAGTTAAAAAATGTCAAAACAATGTCTATTCCTGAAAAAAAAAGGTATACGTTTTTTTATACTATATATTTACAGTTTTTTTCATAATTCCCGAAAGAAAGCCATAAAATGTCACCAAAAATTTACTTTAATTTTTTTTCAGTAATTCAAACCTCTGTACCAAGCTAAATATCTATCATACTGTGACTTTATTCATTTATATCCTGGAAAAGATTCAAAACTATCCCGGAAACCATCATAGTAAAAGAAAGCGAACGTAGTGGCCGGTAAAAAGTAAGCATGTTTTGAACTTTTTCCTTTATGAGGTTTTAAAATTACAGATGTCCTTTTAATCAGTCCATGACCTGTGAATTATAAATGATTCGATTGTGGGATAATCTACTGTAATCCCAGCAACTTTAATTAAGGGGTCCTTTGTAATATATGATGGACAATGAATAATACCAGATACTTACCAGTTACAGCCTAGAGGTTTGGATGTTGGTATCTCACAGGACGTGTAGGTTCGAACACTGCAACTCTGATTTTCAATTTGGTAAAAACATTATTAGGAATCATCTGTTGCTTCCGTGTAAGATGATATCAGGTTGATATGAAATATATCTCACCTAACTTATACCCCACGCATTATAATGGTCAGAATGACCGACAATCCCACACCGGCAGCCCAGGGTGCCTTAAAAAGCAGAAGCCGAACCCCGGACTCTGTAGGTAGGGCTCCGTATAAAGAATATGTTTAGAATTATCAGTATTAATAGTAAGTAATTTATATTATATCAAACTAGTATAATTGTTTCCGTGAAGCCTGCCTGTCTAGTTTTCACGCTCTTACTTGAATTACCCATCAAAGGTCATGTGTTCCAGTGGGGGCCTCGAAAGTCAACTTACTTACTATATTACTAACTCTACTTCACTATATTTCTTCTATTATTTTGAGTTATCTTGACGTTGGTGTTCCCTGTATTCACTGGTGAAACAAAAACACGAACTTGTAGTGAAAAAGATAGTGTTGTTGCAATGTAGAACATTCAATCGTCTAACACAGCAACGTCGAACATATTCGCGATATGAGGCACCATCTTATGGTCTTCGTCGCCTTTGGATATCAGTAATCAAAGGCATAACCGGCGTATTGCCAGCCGACAAGGAATCAGGGGATTATTATTTTATTTTTTCAGAATTTTTTCTCACATATCATTTATAATATGTTCTTATTATGACAGGAAGGTAAGCTCTTTTGAAGCAAATAAGAGACTCAATATTAATGTTTAGGTAAAAGGTTGAAGTAAAACATCAAAGATCATGCTCCATTCGTTTCTTTTATAGCTCACTCAGTCTTCTTTCGAAGGAATTGGGGAAACTTAATACATATGTAAGGTTCAAAGGGCTCTGTGTTTACACAAATACGAATAATATCAGTAGTTCAGAACCATTTATTTCTGATAATTCAGAGTAAAATCTAAAAAGAATGATTTTTATATCAAAGTAATCGTATTATAAAGACAGGGATTAAGTAAATATTCGTTTTATTGAAAATCAAATTCAGTTTGTTCACAATGATTGCTTGTAATTATAATTTAAACAAAATCTGAAGAGCTTAACTAAGTGTACATTTATGGATTATACAATTCATTATAAATAATATTATGCTGTACTAACATCAATATAAGGTATAAAAATATTGGCACATTATTTTTTTAATTTCGTAACAATTATTCTTCTGCAAGCCAAATGTCGGATGTGCAATCACCTCCAGGATATCTAAATGAAAAAAAAAAATACGTTTAAAATCTTTATGTTAAAAGTTAACTTTAGGTAAGTAACGCGATACTGTCAAGTAGTAAAATTTATTCTCAATTAAGAACGTAATAAACACAAGTTAAAAACTTAAAATCATCAAACATAATCACATCAACTCGATTTTTTAAAGTTTTGGGCCATGTTGTGATTTAATCAAGATTAATATGTAAAAATGCGATTTGTCCCTTTGTAATACTAAATATTTCCAATATTACATTTTACACTGGGAATCAAAGGAATATGAAAGTGCTGGAGGACTTAGCATTGCACAAAAATATTTTAAACTTTGTGTCAACAAGATAGAAGAAAATTTTGCAGTTTTGTATTTTATGACCTTGTCATTAATTTTAAAATTCGTGAATGTCTGAATACAATGAAAGCGGTAAAAACTGGTTTATCGTTAACTTGCACTTCAATTAGTTTATGTGTTTCTATGGATATAAACAGGATGGATATCCAGCGACCTCTGACATCTCCCATGGCGTCATTGCCTAGTAAGCAGGATTCACCTCGACCAAGAATTGGGTTATTGGCTTAAACAGGAGACTCACAGATGGAACAATATTTTAAATAAGTTCAATAACCTAATTCATACGGATACAATTGAAATTAAAAAAATATATAGTCTATCACAACGATAACGTAACATTCTACATAGAATATTCACAAAATTTCCTCTTTACTATGAATTGGTACGAATACGCAACATATTGAATTATTCCACAGGATTCTTTGCGGTAAAATTTGTCTATTTGACTCTCCAACCTTTTAAATATCTCACAAACACTCCATTGCACAGTGGATGAAGAACAACCAAACAAATATATCTTTCTTTCAAAAAATAAACCAAGCAATAACCAAATAAATAAATCTTCCAGATTTTTGCACAATTAATATAAGGAATTTCCACAGAATCATCTTAACTCACCTCATCTCATGCGGCAGAACGGGACCATTTGGTTCTTTTCCGAAATCGATAAGGAAGTCGGGGTCTAACTTCATGCCGCCATTTGTAATGTCCACATCTAATTTGACGATCCATCCACCCTACAAAAGCTTTTTTACATTAATACAATATTTTATACATTGAATTGATCTTCTACTGTCTCTTTATCGTAATACTTCTGCCGTATGCGTTCTAACGTCCTAAAAATTACATTGGTCAGATGTGGCGTGCTAATTAGCGTAGTAATTAACGTAGATATGTATTTAACGTGTTAATTTTAAAGTTACTAGGCAACACAGTTTTGCTTATACATATACATATATTTCACATCCTTAGCGTTGACCACGGTTCTGATGTAATATTGAATGAATGGTCGCTCGTTTGTCTAAACCCACCTTTGTGTCGGATTAAACGTGCGACTACACTAACAAAAAAAGATCTACGTATGACAATTCGTACGTGAAAATTTATAGTCGTTGCCACATGCTGATGCTACGTGTCGTGTTGTTGTATCATAACCACAAAAACACGAATACGAGTGACACTGACGGCTTCGTTTGTTTGATGTCGGATTGTTGTAGCGAGGTCGCTTATTTGGACAGCAAAACGTTCTACGTGTGAATGAAACTATACATTTTCATACAAATTTGCGTCAACTTTGGTGTCTTTGGATACATTTTGTCGCACCGCTGTCGCAAGTGTGTATGATCTTTTAGCTGTATGATCACAAATAGTTAGAGCACGAATAATAATAAATTTTCGTTAATTTTTTTATATGTCTTAAATATTCGTAAACCTTACAGTGTGGAAACAGACAGTTGTATTTAAAACACTGTAAAAATTAAAGTTATGAACGACATAACAACTCATATAAGTACATACGACTGAGAATTTATTATCACAACCCATAACTGTCCCACTGCTGGGCTCAAGTCTTCTCTCAATATGTGCAGTCTAAAGACCGTAGTCCCCACGTTGGCTAAGTGCGGATTGTTAGATTTCACACACCTTTGAGAACAATAAGATATTTCCTTCCCCGAAGCAAGTGTTCATTAATTTGTAATACGCA
>DWPA01005987.1:0-11330 GCA_018251375.1 Calpodes ethlius
TTGGCCAAGTGCGGCCTACCAGACACCTTCGAGAACCTTATGGAGACCTCTCGGGTGTGCAGGTTTCCCCCCGATGCTTTCCTTAACCGATAATTAACCGAGTATTTATTCTCCAACCGGTACACATACTCCTCTTCACTATGTCTTACGTCTACGAGTTCTCATCTCTTTCAGTCCTCCAAACAAATGCCACCTTCACTGCTCCGCCAGCGTGGCCAGTACTTGAAATACCCAATAATATTATCTCGTTAATAGTGCCAATGTTGCCATCTCATTGTACTCGTACATAACTTATTATCATTATAATATGTGTATGATTTGTTTTAAAATTAATTGTACCTTACAGTATTTACCAGTCGCGTTGTTGAACAGGGTTCTGTAGTTTTAAGATGATTAACTATTTCTCTTTAACTTGTTAAGCCTACCTAGCTGTTATAGTTTTCCCTTTTAAGTTCCATACGTCACTGTGTGGAGTTACTTCTCAAATCTTAAACCAACGATTTAACTGGCAGAAGAGAGGGGATACTTGACTGTGAAAAAAATAGCACATAAAGTTTGATGAATTCGAAAAATGGCCTTCACACGCTTAAAATATTATCTTTAAATGGACTTTAAAACGAAACTATTAATAGGGTAGTCGTTACTCATCCCTATGTTGCGTATAGCAAAGGTATTCAATTTTTGTTTTTTTTTTTTACAGATTTGTCTGCGTGAAAGATTCTAGCACTTATGTTCTTTGAGCTTCTAGGACAGACAGACAGAGGATAGACTTAAATTTATAAAAAATACTTTTATCATTTAACTGAGACTCAGTACAGGAAAAGATCTTGCGGAAATCTGCATGACTTGTTTTAATATATTAAAGTTATCCTATATTTAACATCAATTATGTTTGTATTAATAGAAAAGAAATAAGTAAATTATATATATATTTCCAGGTATATAAAAATGAGGAATGTATATAATCGTATGTATGTTCATTTATGTTCAAGCACGTTTTAAAAAATAAACGATTAGACTCCTATTCTCGCAATATGTTATCATTTGTTTTGCCAAGACGAAGTATTTATACTCTGTTACCTATAACCACAGTGCAAGAAATTAATCATTTAAAAAGTATATAAAAAAAACTATATAATAAAAATTTTTGACTGTGCTTTACATCATTCATCATCAGGTCCTAAAGTTCTTCTTCAGCTTGCAAGGTTAGACCTGAAGAAACGTACATTAAATAAAAGCTGTGTACTATATTATTTGTAACCTGATACTACATATAACCATTACGATGAAGCCAGAGACAATTTAATTGCACAAAACATTTTATGTTGCTCGTGGTTTGCTATTTATGACTGTAGATTTTGTACCTATTATTATTGCGTAGTATCTACTCTACCGATATAATCTAATCTAATATATCAGCCTTTGAAGGTCCACTGCTGGACATAGATCTCCCCTAATTTGCGACACTCAGACCGGTCCTGAGCCTTCTGAATCCAGCGACTACCTGCTGTCTTCTTCAGGTCGTCAGTCCATCTGTTTGCGGGGCGAATTAATTGTCAGTTTTTAGTTTTGTTCGAAATAATACCCTAAGCGTCGGCGATGTATTGATGGCCAAGAGAGTAAATGGAAGAAAATAAATTGTAAAAAGACCAACTGGATGAATAATTATAAGCCTAAGAAAAAAGGTGAAAAGATAGAAACAGGTTGTTTTTTATTATTATTATTGACACACATTTATTTAGAAAGAATTTGTTTATTCTTCGTAATCAGGGACTAAAACAGCTCTTTAATTTCTAACGACTAAGAGTAATATGAATTTGCAATGCGAACCTTGTTAGGAAAAGTTCCAATCACCAAATACTTCAATCACGAACATTGTATCAGAAATACATTTCATATGATAAAATAATCCGCCCTAGAGACAATTATAAAAAAGGTATGAAAATTTTCTATAGGTACATAAATTTACTTGTATTGTTTTTTATTGCATTTACTTATTTACTCATAGTGTACTTACATCTCGGGAGTTACGCAAACAGGGTACTTTGAAGTCCATGCTAACCTCGGCATTCTAATCTTCAATCCATCGCTTCGCTCTGGATTCAAAGAAACGCTCCCGCGCTTTAATACACACATCTCTTTAATCTGTAAGTAAACAATCTACTATTTCAATTTAAAGGTTAAAAAAGTAAATGATTAGGGTCTCTGTCTTACTGTCAGTGAGGAAAAAAAATTAACATTTTATTTCTAACGATTGTATATTGTATTTTTACTATCATTTTGTAGCTGAAAATAGTGAGCAATAGGCACTTTATTTATGCGTTAAAGTTGTACATATAATTTCAGCACATTTTAAGTGTTTTTTAGAGAAACGGCGACTTGATTTTCAGTGGCAAAGACTTTGTTTAAATTCTGTCTTGGGCTTAAATTTCATAGATTACTAATGTTGCACAGACTACAAACCAAATTGTTAGTAACCAAACCTAATACAGGATATGGATTTGGGATCAGAAATTAATACTATTATTGATATATTCCTGGATAGTACGACTAGTTCATACCGTGACTTGTACGTGATTGTATTATCGGTGTACTACAATGGTCATTGGTCACCCATTATGATATAACTCTAGCTTTACGCCATAATGATTTATTTATGAGGTTTGCATTGCCGACAAATTTTATGGGATTGAAAATTTTCCTCGAGTTAAGAGGAAATAATAGGAAATAATATGTACCATACGTTGTGTAATTTTACACTTTGACGTGTTTAATTTTATCCCGTTGGATTTTATTGTTTGATCTGGCGGAAAATGTGCTACACTTTGATAGTCGGTAAAAATATAAATTAGAAACTGGATTTAATTATGTACAATTACGATGACGTGAAGCATAGAACGTACAAACTATATCCATTTCATTTGTTTTCATATGTATGAAAAGGACAAAGAAAAAAGAATCGCTTCAGGCACAATTTAAGCGTAAACTAAATAATAAAATAGTTTTTAATTTTGATACACTGTAAACATTTGTAGCACATCTTGTTTAAAGCGTATCTCACACCCTTTGGCGTAATGGAGCCAGCATCTCTGTTCACCTTCTGTTCCTCTCTTAAGGTTTTGAGTACATACCGGTCATGGAGCGGACAATGTCAGGTCATTATAATAGAAAATTTATCACAGGGAACATCAGGGTATAATTAGGACACAAAATATAGCACAGGGGACTTCTAGGTATAAGGGTTACAACTAGAAGATAGAACATTTCCACCCAGCCACACCTGTGCGCTTCCTGGTAATACTTGACACGGCATGAGCTTAATTTGGCCTGTTTCCTGTTCCTAAATTTAGAATTAAAGACATTACATTTTCCGTTAATCGCAGTCTCTCATCCCTCATCCCTCATCCCCGCATCCCTCTTAGAGAAATGTTACCGCTCATGGTCTGTCAATGTTCTTTCTACGTACGAAGGACACGGAAGAAACCATTGTACGTGATTGCTCACTTGTGTTATGAAAATCTTGCTAAGAAACTTAGAAAAAGAAAGAATCTTAAAAATATACATCATACATTTTTATTGCGGATTGTTGCAAAGTATATTAATGATAACTTAATAACGTACTTAGTAATGCATGATACTATTAACTATAACTAAATAATATATTTGAAAGAAACGTAATGAAAATTATGGTTAACATAGAAATTATTGATAACATTGATGGCAAGAACTTGGAAGCAGATACCTCCCACTTACACACATTTATGACTATCATACGAAGCCCTGTTTTTCATGTATTAATAAACTGTTAGTTTGTATGTAAATATCCAATAAACGAAAAGAAGAACGACGTGTTGTTGGTCAAAAAGAAGAGAAAAAAAATATCATGCTATCACACTCATACCCCCGCAGTAGGATTACCTGTTTCGCGGGCAGCATGGACAACACAAGTAACACGTCATTAACACCCATGGTCCGAGAACAAATATTTATCTGTCACATAAATATCTGCCCCGGCCGGGAATCGAACCCAGGATCCCTCGCTTCGCAGGCAGACCCACTACCAACTAGTCTACGGGGCCGTCCATGACGCTCCATAATGGCGAAAAAGAAGGACAAACAAGCTAACAAACACACTTTCGCATTTATAATATTAGTATATAGATATAGATAGCTGGTGCGCGCGGCTTGGCATGGAGCCGATATCGGGAATCATTTGTAACATCACGCCTCAGATATGATCTAAACACATTTTATTATCATTACTTTATCTAAGTAACTTATCTCCATGTATTGAATACATATTAACAGGGATATTTAGAAGATAGCCGTGGTTGTGCTTACCTGATTTTAATTTTTGATCTTACGCCTCTCCGATTCACTATCTACCGATAACAAGGTAGTGCCATAGTTAACTAATTGTACTCGGAAGAAACAGCGACCAATGTTTAAATTTATTTACAGATACGTGTGATTTGAGCAGAGTAGAACTGCTGTCAAAGTACGACTAGGTGAATGATAGAATTGACAACTTATTATAACTATTACGCTACCGTATTGCTGGTAGCCACTCAGAACGATAATATAAGTCTGTCATCACGGTCGTTGTAGTTGAAGCCCTATTTCGACTCACAAATTTAAGAAGTATTCGTCCGCTTGCTCACATTGCTATAGCGTAAAGTAACGATTACGATTCCCGCACGCCAAGTAGCTAACAATATATCGCGTTTCTCGCTGTCACGTATCTCGTGTTTCCTCGAAACTTAGCACTTGTCTTACTTAAAGCTAAATGGAAATGCTACGTTATTTTTCTTCGTATGTTTATTTTTGTGCGTGTTACTTACAGCTTTTGTATGTTATTTATATCCATACACGCTTAGTGAAGTTTTACATGATTGTATATGTTTTTATATGTACAACCAATTTTATTCTATGAGATGTTTATTAGGTTTTACATTTCAATTTGACGTGACGGCCTTGTAACCGCACCTAAACAAACTGCTCCATGTCAGAAATGTGGACCGTAGCAGAAACGTCTATATCTTCTTACCCTAACAACTACAAAAATATTGGTAGTAAAAAGATGAATTTAGTGTCAGTATTTAACTAACATCGGGTTTATGACCTTCAAATAGCATCGAGGGCGAAGGGAGTGGACGGGGGAGAGGCGCGGAGCAGAATGTCGGTAAATGGCGTTACTCATTTCTATTCAATATATCTCACGACCGACATGTGATAGCGCGGTAATTATTTAATATCATCATCATTAGGGTTTATTAAGGACAATTGATTTACATAAAAACGCAAGTAACCTGGATAACATTTTGGTTCAAAAGCAACAAAACCTTGCGAAAAAGTAGATAGAAATTCGGCATGTTAACCTCAGTCCGTGCAAGAGCCAGCTAGAAATATAAATCACGGCTATAGTCGGAAAGAGGGGCTTATGGGGTACGCATAGGTATACTTATGTCCGGCGACGAACAAACGAGGCGGTTTCGGAAGCGTCTCAAAGCTGCCAAGGCACGCTATCGCTTAGTAAACGACGCCGAGTTCACGATGACATTTACTACGGCCGCTGAATCCGCGTGCACCTCTACTTTCGACTTGACGTATTAAAATATTTACAGAATAAATCTTGTTTTCTTTCAATCTGTAACACTCAGAACGACTCTCTAACTTTTCTGCTATCAAGTCTTTCCAAAATATATTTTACTGAGAGGGAGACTCGACTATACAATTGACAATTCAAGTTTATTCTCCAGCAAGGCGGAAAGAAGTGGGATGGTATGCATCATTATGTTACGCAGATGAAGTAATGTTGACAACAATATGGACTTGCACAATCCGTAGTACAAGTAGTAGATATGGTAATAACTCCACGCACGGTTTATTTAAACATCGTATAACCCACTGAGCTATGGTTTAGCTTTGCTCGTTAAAAGTTCGATAAATCATCTACCTCTCCGGGGAATGTGACCTACAATCTCCCCTCACGCGCTCACCATCGTCGAGATATTTTTGTTTGATCGCCAATTTGAATGTAAATACAGGGCCGTCAGGCATTATTTACTCAAAAACAGCGAACGAGCGATTGATTGGATTCCGTGACTGAAGCCACGAAATTAAATGATATCACATTCCCCGCGGGGCGCGATCGAATCGCGATTTCATCATAAAATATCGTTTTACAAGGTTCTATCCTCGCGGAATACTGTTATTACATTATCACGTTCACGAAGACAATGGAATGATTACCGTGTTGTTTACATTGCCGGGGTCGGTCGGTTGCCAATTTAAACTGCTATATCCTAGCATATGTTTATTGATGTGCCCCAATGCGCAGGTATGAATTGGATTTCGCATGCAACGTACATTTTTATTAAACGTGATAATGTTGCTATACTAACGTTTTTCGCGCGATGTGAGGAATGTAACATGCCTGACACTTTCTTCATTTCATGTCAAAGATATGCGAGGGTCGGGTGGCGGCATTGTACCCTCGTACGATATTAATACGGTAGTAGTAAGTGCTTGCGGATTGCTAGAGGTGTCTAATTTTAAAATAAAATTTAAATAACGTTTTCAATAGCTCTCTTATTATTACAAAACTTACACCTCTCGCCGTAGCCACTTATGTATAATATGTTTAAATAATTTGAGAAGAGATCTTCCATATTCATAATAATTTGCAGGTTTATCCCGAGCGCGAGTTGGCCCCGTTCCGGTTACGTAACGCGGGCAGGACGCTTTCAGCGCGCGCCCTCCAAATGGAATGATTTAATGGAACGCTATCTAGATGAGACCGCAATGGTATTTCAGTAAATTCACCAAAAAAGTATGAAGCCGTCACAACAGCGGTTTATAAGAAACTAATCACGTGTCAACATTCTAGAACTCATGACGGAATACAAGTGTACCTACTTATGCTCACTTTTAACGTGACCCCAACTTACGTCTGTTTATATTTTGCCGATTGTAAATTATTTCCTCACAGTTAAAATTAAATAATTTATTTAATTATAGGAATTAACGGCTCACTTAACGAAAGTGACAGTTAACAAAACTTTAATAATTGACGTAAAAATATATATTTTTATCATATTACACTTTCTACGCCGAACACGCGTGTCGAGGTAGGGGGTAGCGGATAGATAATCTCGTAGGTTTTTCTATAATTGCTTCCCGAAAACAAGAAATATTATAATAACAGCTAGGTTAACTAACTTACAAACTCAAATTACAAGAAAAACATTTCTAAATTAGGCTTTATAATAAAAATAGTTCCAATGTATGGAAGATTTCTAGCCCAAAAATTCTGATTCAAGACTAATCTAACGTCTCGCTAATTGTTTACTTCACATACTTGTCTAAGTTAGATTTTAGTGCGTCGACACTACTGGCACGATGGTTTATTTGTACTTAATCGTTCATCGTGTAGCTCGGCCCAAAGTCACTGGGCCTTTGATTCGGCTCGTCCACTGCTAAAAGCGGAGATAGCAATCAATCTCGTCCGTCAATTACCGTCGCTGCGCTACGTGCTGCCATTTCGACCAACGTGTACGTACTGCGTCACTACCTACCAACGATTTTATATAATTCCACTGTATGAAACAAATTCGGAAATCGGTGGAAACACGAACGATATCCATCCGTAATCCGTAATGCCCAGACACAGTAATTATCGTCGTCCAGCGATGCAGATGGATAATTAACTACACGCTAATGGCTCTCCTCGGCGTCATGATATTGTACTCTATAATTATTTACGAAGCGCCCAGCCATAAATCACGAAACCAGATTATATCGTAATAACTTAATATACAGTGCTTGCAATGCAAGTTAACTTTACAAAATAACATGTCAGCGGTTGCAAGGCCTCTGTTTACGTTTTCACCGGCATTCCATCGACCGCCGTCGACTTTTATGAAAGTTCCTAATAGACTGTGGAGTACAATTCTAGTAGGTCTTTACAAATATTAAGCGTTCATTGTAAACATTTCTTTAATTTTCGTCAATCTGATCATGAAATACCAGGGAACTGCTAGTGAACTCATCGTATAGAGATCACTGGATAGCACTAACAATAGAACCCTGTTTTCAGTTGCAAAGTAATTATTATTAGCGGATATATTGATTTCTGAACGTGACAAACCAGGCCGATACCGTTCAAAGGTTCAAACTTATACAATCAATGACATACCTGAATACATCCAAAATAATAGAAATTGTGTTATTACACTGATATCACTTCATAGTGCGTTGTTGTAATTATTCATGGTACTTCCATATAGATGTGGCGAAATATATATTTTTCTTTCTTTCATCAACAGCACACAGTATCGTTTTTTGGCGGTCCTTAACACTGCTTTTTTTGTAACGTTTTTGTATGTTGATCACTGAGTAATAATGAGCGTCGAGGTCACGTGCTCTAAGCAGGCTCATTAACCTCTTCTTTAAAAGGTTAAATGTAACCTAGTGTTTATTTTAGGGCTGTCCGAACACTCCATTTTATAATTTCACCTATCTCGTC
Source organism: Calpodes ethlius (assembly GCA_018251375.1). NCBI lineage: Eukaryota > Metazoa > Arthropoda > Insecta > Lepidoptera > Hesperiidae > Calpodes > Calpodes ethlius. The sequence continues at coordinate 8,528 of DWPA01005987.1, forward strand.
ACGCAAGTAGCTCATACGATGTTTATTACTATTTAATCTAATTAAGGACCTGTAAGTTCGAGCTTATTTATATCAACAACATTAATCATATTCGCTTTATTACTCAACTGTTTTAGTTTTTATCATTCCATTATTATCATCCAAGAATCGTGTTTTATATGCACGCTACAGACACATACTGCGATAAAATAATGATAACGCTGATAATTCTAATTTCCTCAATGCGAATTTTACACAACATTTTATTCCTAATTAGTAAATCCCCGAGAACGCCGACGTGCAATTATGAAAAAAACTCTAATATGCGATGTGTGATACAGAACTGATGAAAGAATTATTAAAGTCGCATGAGCTGCTTCGACAATCACCTCCTCCGAGTATATACAAACTCACTCACAAACATACCTCTTTGTAATATAAATAAAGAGACCGACATAGGTTTAATACGTGCTATCGATATGACTGGCGTTTCGTATGATACTTATCTTAATTGCGTCCTGTGTTAGTAGACATGTGAAGCGACACAGCCAAATCATCTCTTTGTCACATGTGCCCGCAAAACTGGTCTCTATCGTCGTCTGAATATTGACTAAACTTTGATATCCACTGCAATATGGCATTCAGCTTTGTGTCATATCGCACATGCTGGTTAGCGCGAACGCGGTATAATGAACCAACAACGCATATATTATTTACCAGCGGATTGTCATAAAGTGAAATTAACCATCGCGATGCTATTATTCGGTCTAATGACTTAAGTTTCTCAGTGATTTCTACTTAGCATAAATAATTTAAATTACAGAGAATGTAACAATATACACAAAAACCCAAATACAGATAGGATATACGAAGATGACACAGGTGATACACTCACGATACAAGAGAAGGGAATTCATCGAAGAATATTTATTCCCATGAAATTGTTTTCGTATGACAACTGTAGTTACATAGTTTAACTTGTCAAGTGTCATATTTAAGATAATCAACTTATACGTTAACTGGAAAATCCTAAATAGCTTTGATAACTTTATTCAAAAATTCATCATTTACTTCCGTGATTTTTTTTCATGTCCAATGTCACCTTATAAAAGTAGTAGGTACTCTAAACATTAATATTTCAGAGAAGGATTTCCTATATATGAAAATTTTCTTTGCAGATGCATAATATTTTTGAAGGTCCTTTTCAGCGATATTGACAGATGGATGAGGAAAAATATCATCCCGGTTTAACATGTAGAGTACCCAAAAATAAAAATGTTTTTATTATTTTTTTCTACGTTTGTCGTCCTGAAGTACAAATACCCACGCCAAATAACAACTTTTTAGTACTTAGGGTCTCTGCACAATGCTACGGATGGACGGACAGCGAGCCGGACGAACATGACAAAACTTTAAGGATTGATCAAGGAACTTTAAAAAAAGACTAAACATAGTCGGCGTCGATGTTATTCGATAGATGACATCGTTTAATAGAAAGTATAATTATTTTACCTAAGTCAAACCTTACGGGTTTGAACCCAAATGTATGTCCCTGGATTTACTAAACAGGACTTAAGGTGTATTAGATAAAACACTAATCGTTGTGTGCTGCACAAAGCGGGCAACAAAGCGATGCGCACGGACTGACAAGCAACTAATTGAGCAAATAAACCTACACATTGTTGCTACGTCCGTCCACAAACAAAGTGGGGGCGGTAAGGGCGTGGGAGGGGGCCGCTTGCCCCCCACAGCACCCAGCACACGTAACGTATAAATAAAATTACGGTGGAGTGTAAATGCAACTTAGAGATTCAAAATTTTGCATATTAGATATCGTTCCACTCGCGTGGGTTATAGCAATAACTATAAGTACACATTCGTGTGATAATAGTAATTTACTTTACTCGTAAGTTTTTCCTCTTAGTGTACGTCGTGCCTAATCTTGTTATTGCAAATGCATTCGGATGGCTGTTGGAATATTGTGAATAAATATCACGAGAACAGAGTAACACGTGTAAAACGTTTAATCGCAACACAAACACCCAGTTGAAACACCGGCCATAGCGACAAGAAACTTATAGGACAAATAAACCTCCAACCACCGTAACACCGGACAGGGGCTCCCTCCAGTCCGCCTCGCACGCCGCCCCCCGCCCCGCACCTCTCCGCCGCCTCCTCACCTCAACTTTTTCCCGGCGGTCATCAATCGCGATTCGCGACGTCGTTCTACTTCATCAAACTACTAAATCGGCAAGAAAGCAAGCAGTCGAGGGGAAAATTATAGCACCAAGAGTTCTTTTCATTCATATTACGTTCCGATTTTGTTTTATAGAAAAATCTTTGGATAATTATGTTTTAAACTTTTTATGTTACAGCCAACGAGCGACTTAATTTGACTAGCGCGTTAACATGTTTTACTATATTTCTATTTAATATTTAATTAAAAATCCCGGATGACCGAGCTTTGCTCGGGTGTCTTTTAAGTACTACATGTTTTTTTGGAATTATATTTACTTATAATAATGCAAATTACATACCAATGAACTGTGAATAATATATTTTGATCTTACCGACATAAATAATAAATAAATAATGTTTTTCTCACAAAAAGAAAGAACTTGAAAAAAAAAGAAAAAATAAAATAAATGATCGGACCGAGATTTGAACTCGGGTTTCCTGCATTTTAAGGCGACACACTTCCCAACCAAGCTATTCTGACTTTGACAGTGATGGAGAAATTTACCTTTGTATTCTAATGATATTGTACAATGTTTTTTATTCAATGAAAACATTCAAGAAAATGAATATTTTTTGAAAATAAAAT
>DWPA01005988.1:0-11330 GCA_018251375.1 Calpodes ethlius
TTTTCGTTATGTTCTAATATTTTGTTGTTAATTGATCAATTTGATGATTTAAATGTATAGTATTTATAGTTAAAATTCTTTTTGTCCAATAGAACACTTGTTGTGGTGTAAGCACTAAAGAATCCTGTAGCATACTTAACATCATTTGTCCATCGAATAAAAGATCTTTCACGTGACCTCCTTCCTTCAAATGACCTTGGATGACCACATACGTTGAACAGTTTTCATTGAGATTCTTAAAACAATATTTAATCCACTTTTATTTAAATCAACTATATTTCTGAAAACGAATCTGGTCCACTATAATATAAGCAATTATAGAAGTAATCACATAATCTAGTAATTTACTTAGTTGGTTAACTACTGTGACAAATTTTGATAGTAAAAAGTCCTTGAGGCGTTCCGGCTTAGTAACAGCAAAGGCCAATCCTTAATCAGGTTAATTGCTAAACAGCGGTAGGTTTACTGTATAGGCTGGTTAAATAGTTTTGGTTAGGTCAGAATTAAAATAACGTCAGAGATCGGCTTTATACATTAGTGGCTATGATCATTAAATTGCGATTTTAAATTTTGTCGAAGGATCTTTTTTATCTACAGACGCAAACACGACAAGGAAAGTATACTATAGTACACGTCATCTTCTTAACTATTTCCAAACCAAAAAACATTTCATAAAGATGCTCCGTTGCACCGCGAAGAAGGTTAAACAAACACACTTTCGCATTTATAATATTAGTATAGATATTAAATTTGAGGACATAACAATGCTCTGCGAACCTAATAAAGAAACCAGCGTTCTTTGTTTTATCTTTCATCAATCCGGAAATAAACATGTATGTTTTGAGTCTCTTCACGTATCAAGAACTCGAGTTTACTGAGATGTAATGTAATGGCTTGGCTAAGAGGATCATTTGATAACATACCGATGGATAGCACGCCCCTTGTGTCAGAGTGAACTAAATCTACAGCTCACTATATCAGCGGGTAGCGACGCGATACATCCAGCCTTTCCGAGTTAATTAATTGCAATTAGCCAGCGTCTTGTGTTCGAGGGTTGCTTTGTCTCTCGAGAACTATAGATATACGGCTAGAGACAATGCAGACTTATTTTATTACAGTTAGTCTTTAGAGTTCAATTTAGTGAAATAAAAACATATTGGGCTTAATCTTTAACATATTTGGCTGAGGCCTAAGTCCTTAAAACCGTTTTCTTTCTTTTTATTACGTGGTTTCAGAAAGGCTTTAAAAATTGATACGCGAAAAACTTTATTGTTTTCGTTTTTAAGAAAAGAACAAAATAATTTGAATACAAATAATTATTGTCGCCAAAACTCAGATTTGGCCATCTGGCGATTCTGACGTTCCTTAGACTTTTGGCAAAAAGCCCGAAATCGCCGCTTCGCAATCTTAAAGTAATTGTTGGAGTCCGGCCCTCTCACTGTTAATTAATTTATAATTTGCTCCTCTCCTACTTCGTAGCTCAGAGATTTAGAGACATTTTTAAATTTAAAATGAACTCGAGGAAAGTTGAAACGATATTTTATTATTTTTAATGGAGTAACAATTGTGATTATAGGATTTTTGATTCAGATTGAAATCTAGTAGATATTTAGTTGAGAAACGATCTTGTGTAACTTTTTTATATAATATGTAACTATTTTCTAGTGTGGTAAGTCGAATTTCGCTTGGAGTAAATTAATCAAGGATATTTCAATTATCTAAAATCTAAGTTTACACATGACGATAATTCTAATTTGAACGTGGTTAATTTATTAAGGTAACAATGCCACCTGGTGTCAACCTAAACAAACTAAATCTATTGCCTCAACTGTTTGTGTCAAACGTACATGAAAAAATGATTTTGAAAATTAAACATTGATTAATTGAATCCTTACACCCAAAAACCGCAAGCTTGCAATTTTCATTGAGAACGTTTGGGAGTATTTTGAAAACATAAGAATTGTTCGTTTAAAAGTATAAGACATCTTAGTTATTATATAGTGGTTTCCTATATGATGTGTATTTGTTAAAAAGAAAAGCCAGTTACCGACGGGAGACATGCTAAAATGTCGGCCTCGGTTGTTTTCGTAAGATAGCAATTGTCAAACTATGTCGAAAGCCTTCGAGTGGGCCTAGGAATTTTGATACTTGGGCTCTAACTGATTTAGGAATTCGGGTTAGACCAGCGTGATAAGTACACTCTGGGCCACTAATTTGATTCAACCGATTTAAGCTGTGAAGGTTATACACGAAGAAACTTTTACAATAATTGTTATTTATAATTATTATGACATATGCCATTTGTACCAAGTTTAATTAGTGTATCAATCATTATTCTTGATGATACGTACGGTGGTTAAGTGTTTTAGCCGCTTAGATAGCTGCTATTCTTTTTCTACTACCCATGCTACATCTTTAGTTTTAATTTAACAAATTGCTTTAGTCCTGGTTACATTCCACTTTTATAACCTTATACTGTATTAGGCTTGGCTCCAAACGAGGGAACTCCTCAGTGAAGACTAGCGCAGTTTACATTTTTTTTGCACTGTTTTAAATTCTTCTATCTTTTGGTAATAACGCGCGAAAATCTTTGCAGTTTTCGTTATTTAATTGAACATTGAAAAATATTTAGTTTATGCTATGTATTGATTAAAAAAGTAAATTTTATTACACAAACACTTGCAGAATATGCGCTAAGAGCCGAAATTGGAGAGAAATTATACCATAATATCTAATGAAGACTCAATATGACATGCAATCCCTGCGAGCCAATTTGCATATGTCGACAATGCCATACCGCCGGCTTGTGATCGGGCATAAATTAGCTACGACCAACACCGGCGTAATATTCGATTACCTGGTTTTGCATGACAAACTAAATACGCAGTTCTGGAATCGTCATAATGCCGAAACTATTGCGGAATATACAGACATTATCGGCTTTTGCGAATGAACATCTTCTTGTTTTAACAAAGCTAAATCGTTCTGAGTTTTCAAAAGGCTCTTAGGAAACGATTAAAATTGTATAACTGTCTAGTGAATAAAACCACTCACGCCAATGAAAATAAGAGAACTTAGAGAATGCAGGAAAGATTTGTTCAATATTCAGTATTTGGTATTTAGAGAAGAAGACAGAGAAAAAAAGAAATATCATTGAACATTCAAAGTAATAACTACGTATAAAGCAACAGTTTAAATTTCAATGAGAATGTTCATCTTTTTGGAGCTCACAGTGAAAACCAAGACGAGTGTTATGGTTGCATTCGAGAAAATGCGTATCGCCTGAGTAATTTATCACTTTCCGTGAGTACGTGATCGAAACTATACAGCTGGTAGCCAAGCGCGCAAAATCCTAAAATAATATTTGATACTCTTATTATACGCATTGACACGACAATATCTTGCCGTTGTATTCACGAACAATCAATACTCTCTTTATATTTCACTGTGAGACTTCATAATATTATCAATACTAGGTATGTGTTTTACTACAGCAATGCCAATGGCCATCGACTGTTTATAAATGGATACATTCAAGTCCTACGCTGATCCTACCATATAATTATAACGAAAGGTGACCTTTTCGTATGTAATTAGCAAATAATGAAACGCCTTATAAAATTACTGACTAACAGCATGAATAATATCAACGACATACAACGTGAGTTCATTAAGTGTATGATTTTGAATGCCCTTTGACTTTTTTCCGTCGGATATTTCCAAAGTAACTTCGTTAGAATGCGATTCATAATATGTAATCTTTTGTATTCCGCTATATAAATTTATGCCGTGACATAAAAAGCATATGTCAAAAAGAATATTTACATTTGTGATATATTTATCGATGTTATGCTATGCTGACCAAGTGGGTCAGCATAGTGAGCTTTAATGTAATTAGAGTTAAATCAATCTGTAAATTAAGAATTAAGTAATTGTTATTTCTGGTTGTGGCTCTCCAAATAAAATAACTTTTTTTGTCTGACAAAGCATCGGTGGTTCTTTTTGTACCATTACCTTGGTGTATTGATGTCTTTATGCAATGACGACTATGTACGAACTGCCGCTTTTTCCTCGTTTACTTAAATACTTAAAAAATCTTTAAAAATTGAGTATACTAAATCAAAGGAGAAATGTGACTTTGCAGTTCCCGAATGAGGAGTTCTCTAGTCTGGACGGAACCTTAAGTGCATCAGGTCATGCAAATCTTTAAAATCTACTGTCATCGGAATTAAAGCGATATGTAATGTTTTAGCTCCTTAGAATTTATAACAGGAACTGGTTCTAATTCAGTTTGCAAGATTTAACCCACAAACATTGCAGGTTAAATAAAATAATAAAGTAAAAAATAAACGCTTACACACCCATACTCCCACAGTAGGATTCCATGTGTTGCGGGTGGCATGGACAACACAAATAACACATCACTAACACCCATGACCTAAGAACAAATATTTATCTGTCACATAAATATCTGCCCCGGCAGGAATCAAACCCAGAACCCGTCGCTTGGCAGGCAGAGTCACTACCAATAAGGCAACGGGGCCGTCGTTTTTTAAATAATAATATTCGGTGATCTACGTACTATTTTTGTTAACCAATAATATATTAACGAAGCTCATTGAAAGTACACTTAACGTTTTCAATTTATGTATTATAAATGCAGTGGTTTTATCCACCCCCTTAGTTCATCCCACCACTATCCCGACCACACGCGTAATTATAGTGCGATAGTCGATTATGAAATTATCGATAAGCTTTTTACGACTAGTCCGCCATTAAAATTGACGTTCTTTGGCGTTTTTATGCATAATAAAAGTCGTTTAAAATTGTGATAGGCGAAAATGTTGTTATAAAAAGTGTGGGGCGCGATATGTATTACGGTTTTTCGTACAATGAGATTATTTTATCGATAGTTGTCACATGTCCTTAATTTTTCAGATACATTCTGTTTTCGTTCGCTACTTGAACCTGGTCTTTAATTCGTTTAAAATAAAGTTAATATTTTACATATACACATCAACTTGCATCCAGATGGACTTACGGTCTGAAGAAGACAGCGGATTTTCGCTGGATTCAGAAGACTCAGGACAGGTCCAGCTGTGGACCTTCAAAGGCTGATAGATAGACACATCAATTTGACGACTCAACAGTCCAGTTGGTAGTGAGCCTGTTTGTAAAGAGAGATCTCGAGCCCAATCTTCGGCGGTGGAAGACATTTATGTGATTGATAAACGTATTCTGTGAGGGCGTGAGTGGGTCTTTTGTTCACGGAGGCGTAGCGTAGGCATTGAGAGACTTGCTTTCATCACTGTACGTACGGTGTACGTCTGCGCTGGCTACTAAGTTGTGTTGATGTTGGGGCAACGTCGCGCTCGTGTTGCTGCATGCAGTTTTCGTACCTTACCGCGTACGATACCGCCGCCGGGGCCAACATGCAAATTTTGGAAAATAGACGGGAATGGCTGTAAAATTTGTTTAGATTAAAATAAATAATTAAAAACGTACGCGTGCAGTGTGTCTCGTGGTAAAAGTTTACTACACTCAGTTTGACAAGCTACATGGCGTATCTTATTTATTTATTTTGAAGTATCTATGAATTTACGCCTCTTTGGTCAGTAAGCCTTAGTGATATCTATGAAAACCGCAACGCAGGGAATTTTTGTGCGGACCAGATTTACACTAAAATACACACAATGAAAAATTGTACTATTTTTGGGCTATTTAAAAAACTGAAGCTTTTAACACATTTTGTTATTAGTGATATATGAACATGGTCCATGCGACTGATATGTAAAAAATATAGTTTAACCTATTACTAAGTGTTTTAGTTATAACTCTATCAAGTAAAGTTAAGGTAGAAAGAGATCGTTTTTAGAAATGGAAACGTCTGAACTGCTGTTAGCGTTAACAGAGCTGTATCTTGATCCAAACAAGCTGTGGGTGAAATATTCCCATATTGCGAGCGATACCCGATCGACTTGACCCAATTCGTGGAAGGCGGTCGTTAATTTATGACGTGGCGCTACATTAGCGCTCATAAATTCATAGTATGCAAACGTTATAATTATAAAACAGAAGTTCGTCATTAATTTCATTGTTACGCAGTAGGTAGAGAATATTTTATACTTTACTATTACACTGCTTTTGTACACGATTTCAACAAGGGTTTTCATTAAGTATAAGAATAATTTATTTTCACACACTATTCAGTTTCAAAGATAGTTAGTACGATATTAACCTAGGTACTCACTTATTCATTATTGTTTCTAATGTGTTTTAGTAGCCCTGAATCACGGAAAAGTCGTGTAAGACTCTTTCTTTTGTGGTCTGCTGGTTACACAGCTAAAATTGGTTTAAACCATCCATTTTAATCTCTTCAATACTTATAGATAGTAAAAGGGTTTTAACAAGCTTTTATTAATTAATTGTCTGTGTGGGTTAAAGCTTGTAAAGTTAATTAACCCTATTCCCTGTTATTCGAAGGACTTGAAATTATATATATTGCTTTTGTTGCGATGACACTGTATTTTTACTATAAGCATGATGAGGAAACTCGTTGACGGTAATTTTTTTTTTGCTTTAGTACAATAACAATACACTCATTATACTTTAAACACGCTTATATAGCAATATCACTATATAAGCGTGTTTATAGTATTTATTTTTTTAATTAATATTATACAGGTATTCGTACTTTTCAATTTCTCAAAGATTCTATACTATATATTATAATTATGTTATAATATTGTATACCATCCACGATAGAACATTTTAGTTCTGATTTCAAAAATTTAATTTAAATAAGTAATTGCATTTACTTCGTTTCCACAACTTATCGCGTTCCTTTCAAACTTTATAACGCGAAATATTTTTTAAGACAGTTGGTAATTTTTAAAATCCCCTTTTTTACGAGCTTGCATTATTTTAGTGAAAAATACATCCGAATCAGTAAGGCCATTTCTGAGATAAGGGTGAGTAAACAAACGAAATTACATAGTTATGGGATCTATTGCCTAAATAAATTGCTCAAGATTTTTTCAGAAATCTTTCATGTACAAGCATCCAACAGTTAATTTTATAATAAAAGAAATTCTAATAGCAGTTTTTTCATTATGTATCTCTATACGCACGTGTCTTCCGCTAATCGCCTCCACCTGTGCATTGTACTGTTACCTATGCCTTAGTTTTACCAAATACGATAAAGGTTGACCGCATTTCTGTGTATCGATGAGATTATTCAACCGAGCCTACTTCATAAATCCAATTTACAAATTATTCCCAGCTACCGACCAATCACGGATGTAAAAAACGGTGAACTATGAATCGTTATAACGAGTATAGTTTCGTAGTAAAACGTATTGTAAAGTATTATTCTATTTTATAAAGTATTGTACTGTATTGTATAGTTTTGTACTATATTGTAAAGTATTGTACCATATTGTAAAGTATTTTTGTGTAATAGAGAACACATAGAAATATAATTTGGAGTGTTAAGTTCCTTGTTATTATTCCATAGATACATTATGTTCTAAATATTATATCTATCCATAACCCTCAAATCTCTTATCCAGTAATCAGAAAGATTTTTATGGAGTTAGATATATTTATAACTTGAATTACTTATTATCTTATCTAATAATTATTGATAACGATTCAAATTATTTTCCTACCCATAGTATGTAACCTGCTTCACGTCTCATCTGTAATATTGCATCGGATTGATGCTTTTTTAATTTAATAAATTATTTAAAAAATTGCACTTATTGATTATTTTCGTTAAACTATACAGAAGGGTTTTAAAAACTTTCTTATACCGTAGCAATCCTTAGGATTTATGAATCTGAGACAATAATACAATCTCCAGATACTTATATACTACAGATTAAGTATTTGTGGGATAATCTCAAAGAAATATCAGAATTTATGGTTCGAGTTCTTATCTTATATCCTATGGTATCATTGTACCATGTATGAAAATTCCACTATCCTAATCCAATAAAGCCTTGTATGTAATTTATTCAAGAGTTTGTTCATGGATAAGCCGGATACTGTAACAAATGGATCTTCAAAACGTGGCCTTCGCGTTATTATGAAGTTTCGGTTACTCGATATGGGAACATGTTAATGGAATTAGTTCTAATGGTTACGATTGTTAGTTATTCAGTATCCCGTCAGGCCATGCTTGTAAATGTTTACTGCTATATCCCTTTCAACTATTTGCTTAAACTTTGACCGTCGGTCCGTATTTATTGTTCATTAGCTAACCTGGTAGACATTGTTCGGAGGCATTTTAACATCACTAATAGTTTGGCTCATCCCTTAGCGTTACACTTCAGGTATTCCAGAACTTCAATTTTCATACCTTTAGGAAATGTTCATCGTATTAAATTACTTTTACTATGGCAGCGTTTTAAGATTTGTTTTTACTCATATTAAGGAAAACGCATAGATATTTATTCTATTTGATTTATTTATTCATTCTTTATATTAAAAACTAGATTACAATGGGCGAAGTTAATGCCTGACAACATTTTCTACTTAGCAACTCTAGTCGATAGATAAACGCAGGGATAAGTGCTACAAGAAATAGACTATTGAAAAGTAACGTACGGTTTTAATGTTGAAGAACTATTGCTAAGTGGCTCCCTTCCTTTCTTATTACCTCTTTATAATCGGTAGATCGAAATCAGTATATAGCACGACCTGGACTTAAACACAAATCTAAATCAAAGGTTCATTTGATTAAACAAATGTTTAACTAACCAGCTTTGTAACTGTTGTTTTGTTTAATGGAATATACTATATTATACGGAAATTAGATCTAGTTCACGCTACGCTTATTAGGTCGCTCGATATTGCACGACGCGACGTGAATTATTTCTAATGCAATAAAGAGCGGGGCGCCGCGATGCCAATTTTGTCATTAAATACAATTTCGCAGCCTACTTTAACCTGCGAGTAAACTAAAGTAAAATTAGTAATAATGAAATATATCGATAGTCGTATAGTGTATTGTGTATAATTAGTTCCGTATCGGGACGCGTGACAGATGTGGAACGTCAAATTTATTTCGTTTAATACGAAAATAAGCATGATATGATGATGTCTGTAAAGTGTTATCATTAATCAAAATATATAATATGGCTGGAAGAATTGTGGCTCCTGTCTGTCAATGAGACCTCAAGAGGATGTGCAAGATAGGTGAGGTTTTTGGCCTTCAGAACCGGAGATTTGAGGATAATCTTGGACTATATACTTTTTTTGTTATTTTCCATATTTTTTAGTTATAAATATTGTAAAACCCCATTCTATGCTTCTTTCCTATCTATACAAACCAAATTGGGCTTTCTACGTGTATTTCATGTACATAACGTATATTATGTCAATAAACGAGTTATTATTTAAAAAAGATAACCTAGCGTAGCTCGCCTGATAGAAAATGTTTACAAAGCCATCATGCAAAAGTAAAGCGTATCGAATTTCAAATTAAACTATAGAATAGTGCGAGCTGGGTAACAGAGGTCTCATTAATTCCAAGAATTGATATGAAACACATTGTTCCCAAGTTTACCTGACCCCACTTTCAGAAACAAGCTCCAACTAGCTGTACGGCAGAATTAGCACTCAAAATAATGACAACACAAACATTGACACCGGACGGCCTGGTTGCAGCTAACAGCTTTACATTCTACGTAACTAGATCAAGCCATAACACGGTACGTTAATGAATTTATCCTTAGTAACTCGGTTATCGCTAAAACGTGTTGCGGGCCTGAATATTTATTAATAATGGGATGCGAGGGAAATACTCGTAATATCCGACATTTTTCAATTAAATGTTTTAATTTAATGATATCTACTGAAAGTAATGTTAACAGTTCCCGATTTTGGAAGGATTTCGTAGTCAAAATAAAATCTTTATATTAAGTTTTGTCTCCGTTCTCTTGTCTGTCAGTGTTTAGACATACTCCGAAAGCCATGGTATTAGAAAACGCAAAATTAGCATGAGTAAAAATTATTTGTTACGCTGTCAAAGTAGTACAATAAAATATATTTATTACTTTTTGTAAGCTTTACATGTGAGTGGCTCGTCATTTGGCCGATTTTTACTTATTATGAACAGTAAACAAAATGGCTACGGCTGTAGGTTATATTGATGTCTCCTATTGTGATGTTTTGACTTGGGTCGTCATGGTCGGAGGTCCAGGAGTGGACCGTTAATGGACGATGTGTTCGGCGTAATAAGTTAGCTGACGTTACGTCGATTAGAATTTTTTTATTCCTAGAATAACATGTTGTGTTTCCGCAGTACAAGATCATTGTTCATGTCTATCATTGTGAATTGAGATTGTATTCATCACTGCTAATGGGAACATTCTCCCCTATGAGGGTGGAATGTCTAAGTCCCGTTCTAAATTGCCTTGTATGTCTAGATCTAAGCGTTGATCTCTCACGCGTAACAGAAATATAACTAACGTGAATGTGAGAACATTCACAAACAATACCATGGACTTACAGTGAAGTAGAAAGAAAGAATCTATCGTATCATTCCATCTTTGTTTTTCGCATTGTTAAAAGAACTAGCGTAAAGAAGATGGGAATATAAACAATCGAACGTTATTTTTTCACACTGAGACCGTAATGTATTATATGTGTATACGGGGGTAAGTTATCAAGCAAGTGTACTCGTACCCTTCGCCGGAAATTCGCAGTTCCGAGTCATAGATTGGTTTTGATCAGATAATCACTTCTAATTCATCCTTTGACGTTGCCTAAATATTGCTATCACAATCGATTCGATTTTTAATCTACATATTTTATTTAACTCAACATCAAATTAATTTTACGTAAGTTTGTCCAATACATTGCAGCGTCAACGTTAAATACTTTAACAACCGTCATATAAAAGTGTTTAGTAAAGGGGAGAAAACGGCTAAAGAAAATCCTTGGCACATATTTTTAAAACAATACCTACACTAATTACAAAATTACTTTGCATTACTGACTTAAGCGAAACAGGCTGCGATAAAGGTCTTCTGTATTTTGTGGAAAATTTGTTGGTTTAATCATAGGATATGTTAATTGCGTAACAACATTTGTAAGGTTTACTTTAGTATATACTAATATTGTATCTATCTATTTTTATAATTATAAACTTCTATATTGGTATTATATTCGAAAGTGTGGTTTTTATTTGTTTGTACTTCTTTCATTGCACGACGGAGCGTCGTATGGTGTGGAGACTTATTTTTGGTATGGATATAGTTTGAAAGATGAATGGTACTTTTCACGGCAAAAAAGCTCTCATTTCTATAAGAAGATCCATTGCG
>DWPA01005989.1:0-11330 GCA_018251375.1 Calpodes ethlius
ATCAACAAAATAGGTTATCGTTACTAATATTATAAATGAGAAAGTAACTCTGTGTGTGTATTCGGTATAAAGATAGAACTGGACTTGGGAAAAGACATAGGATACTTTTTTCGCAAAAAACATTAGAAGAGGATGAAATAGGGGATGGAAGTTTTTTTGATAGTTTAGACCTTGGGAAAGACTATAGGGTACTCCTTACCATGCCCCGCGCTATAATCGAATTCCACGCCGGCCAAGACACGAGCGGAAAGCTAGTCTTAAATATTTAAAACCGATTAAAAACCCCTTGTCCCGTGTAATTGTCATTAATTGCATGTTCTACACGCCCATTGCGGGCGATACCAACCGTGACAACGAGACACGTGCCGGTTTCGGTATGTCACCGTGTAATGGGGTGCGTGAAAGAGCGTGACGTCACACCTGTTAGAATTTAAACGCAAGTGCCTCTGTTTGTTTTCTTCGGAACACTGTTCAAGACTTTGATTTGTTCTTGTGATATTATTGTTTGATTGATGACGATATTATTTTATTTTTTAATAATAAAATAATGATGTTTGTATTTACTAAAAACGCTCACACACTCGTATTTCATACTACTATCTGAGTTACTGCATCGTCAAGATCAAAATATAGTTTTACATAAAGTTTACATAGAGAATAAGTGAAGAAGACAATGTTTTCATATATTATGTGTTGGGAATATAATTGTTACAGAAGATACAATGTGAAATTTTGTTAATACGTAGAAATCATATCACAATATGAATTACGGTGGAATTTGAAGTACAGAGCGGGTCTCTCGTTTATTTAAATAGTAAAAAAACGAGATGCCGCGGCTGTCTAATGGTAAATGTTCATTATCGTCTATAAACATCAGTAGTTAGAGAAGAAAAAGGAATAATGACTGAAAGTAGCATTTAAACATTTATTTCTTTAATAGACTGTTGCTGTTGGCTTTGGTGACCTTTACAGATTCACGCTTGTTGACTATTTCAACCAATTTTCATTTATCATGTGTCGTGCACGACAAAATGTCGTGGATTCTTTTTATTGCACAACGATTTTTATCGGTTGTGAGTCGCCTCGATAGAAATAGTAATCATTAGTAGCAATAAGTGCATCAATATGCACTTAAACTCAATAGTTTACCATTACTGAACGAGTTAATTGCCCTATATAAAGTGCTACTACCAAATGCCCCATACTTACCAGCCGCAGGTTAATAACAAGTGTATCTAAATGTTACCAGGTGTGGTACTGGTGCAATACCGTGAAGAGGTTCCGCTTCAGTATACCACGTGCAATATGATGGTTGAAGGGGTGGTCAACGAACCGGGTAATTGTTGGCAAATTCATTAGAAAATTTATTTGAATTAACGGTGGCTTGGGTTTTATGAGAATGACAAAAAAATGGACGTCTTTATAAAGTGATATTTATGTGTGAATATAAAATTTCAGGTTACTTCAAAATTTATGTGATTAGCTTCAAATGCCTTGATAAGACAACAATTTATTTATTTCTATTCACATTGCGATTCTTATAAAAAATATTGTCAAAATTTTAATAAAATTTCCATATCTTTTATTATGTCAAATAAAGTATAATAAATATATTACTAAAATGTATCCCAATATAAAAGCTCCTATTTAATATTTTACATAAAGTGCAAATAATAAACAGCTGTGAAATTTTTATATTATTAGCATACGGAATCGTGCCCATTACATAGAGCACTTAAAAGTCTATTCGTAACAGAAATGGAGAAATCAACTACCATCTCGATTATATCTTCGATACTAACATCTTTGTTAGCCTGTCTTCAACGTGATTGATAACAGAAGTTTATAAATAGCGTTTTAATTTTGGCAAATAGTATCGAGCCAATAATATTTAAATTACGCGCGTACCATTAGAATCACTCATAGAATTTTTATCTCTATTCCCTTTACGTTACGTGTCAAAATTGCATATGCAGTTATGGCGGAAAGCGTGCCACATTGAGTATTGTGTACCCTTCGATGTGTTCCGAAGCGTTAAATTGGATTATCATTGTTTGTGGTGTTCCCTAAGTTCAGGTCGTTCCGGTTGTAATCGAGTCGTGAACTATTTTTTTAATAAAACTAATTAATTTACTTATCAATATTCACAGTATTATTATTATTCAATATTATATGAGATGGTAAAGATTATGATCGTTATATTCTTATTGTTATATAACATTTTCATTTATAAGGAAAGTCGGTGTGGTCTCGTCAAATATTTCCTTAGTATTATATAAAATAATTACAGTGAAAAGAATTTTAATTTTGATATTATGAACTGACATCAAGACGACAGTTTAAGTCGAAAATTATATTGTCTAAGATTTAGTAAAAGTGCGTTAATGTTTTATTTTGTGCTTTCTTCAATAATTATTGAATGAAAATAATAAAAATTAAACATATTTCAATGTGAAAACATTTAAAATCAAAACAAATAGTTAAAATTTATAATTGCGGCTATGATTTATGTTACAGATTTCAATAAAGCACACGATTCCAGCCAAGCAATATAAGAGCATAATACTGCAATTTCCCGCTACTGAAACATCATCCTTAAAAAGACCAACAACACAGACTTCCAATCAACCCGTCACTGTTTTAATCAAGGGTTTGCGAATTCTATCGCTTCTTTTACCTTTAAATTCCTCTGCGACGGTATAATTGCGCTAAATAACAGGGCGGAGTCTGGCAGGTCTGATTCGAACAGTTGCATTTTGGTGGGCTGATTGTCTGCGATGTAAATTCTAGATATTATTATGATACGACTACGCAAAATTTATTTGTTATCAACTTTTTCCATCGATTTCTTAAGCCTTGACTTACACTTAATATGCACAGATATTTTTACGTGAAATGTCAAATAACTGATTTTTGTCATTACACAAATGACAAAGTAAATGCCGAATTTTAAAATTTTATAAAGACTCTTGATAAAGCATATAATTTCAAAGATACGTAATGTAATATAGTAATGTAAGTAAGTAATATGAGTTGAAACCACTTCCTAAACAGCTTAAATCTAAAGATATCAGTAAAATAAATCTTATTTAATATTATCTATTGTAACATCGGTGTGGTTCTATTACACCCAGTCCATGTAATTCCCGCGCACAAACCCATAGGCTTTGTAATTATTTCGTAATTGGTGGGCCGAGCTGCCTCGGTAGCAGATACATCACGGCTCCAGATTAAAACTAAGGCTTACGCCAGACGTGTTAGTAAATTTTGAATACATTCCAGTTGAGAAGGTACGGACCCTGAAAATAAATTCAATGTATAAAAGCAATAAACAAGAGATACTGGAGTGCCATTAGTAACAATTAATCTTTCAATTGTAGCATAACATAACAGGAGCATGCATGAACAGAAAAATGAAATAAGGCCTATAGTTTCTAAGCCCGAGTTCGTAGTATAGTAGTCATAATTCGAGCAATCCAAAATTTTCGATTTGTAAAATATAAAAGATGACCTTATAGTTAAAGTTACTTCTGACAATGCTATTTTAACGTTCAGAGTATTTTTTACCCAGTTATACGAAAATGTAAACAAAATTGGTAAATAAATAAACTTGCTAAATAAAAAGAGGGCTTTAAAAAATTTGCTGCAAATTACTTTGATTTCAGAACATTAAAAAAATGTTCTCCTAACGAATTCCTAAGAGGCATCTAGCTAAAAAATAGAATATTCAGAACCCCAAATCTGTGTCAAAAAATAAATTAAGTGACTAGGTCTCTATACATGAAATAAATATTTATGTTGAGAAAATTTTGTATCGATCTAAAACCACCTTTATATCTCGTAACTCTATTGGTGATGGGACGATCGCTGCAGGCTACGCGGTCGTTAAACGTCGGTTCTTTTAAATCAACTCACGAATAATAGGCTATTCTGAAATAAAAAATAACTTGACAAACGGTACAATACTTGTCAGATAGAACAAGTGATATACGAATGTAAAATATAAGGTTTGTTGAAACCTGATGATAAATTAATAAAATATAACTCGGAGATTTTAGCTGATAAAAGAAAAAATTATTAATTCCTTTTTTACGATTGAAGTTTTTTGTTATGTACTTGCAAGTTGATACGAGATTATATCCTTAATCCTCGTGTTATATTGAGTTCTGCTCTGATTAAAAATGAAACAGGTCTATTTAACGTATAATCATGTACACTTTTGTCTAAGAACATCATTTTTTTACAACGAAATCTCTGTTTGACCTTATACTAAAGCATCACTTGTTACTTACAACCAAATTTTGATATTTCACATATTGCATTCCATATAGCTGCTATGGGACGAAAAATCTGCTACATATTTCCTCGAACTCGTTAGAATATCGTAGATATATTTTATAACTACATTTCAACTCCTTTATCGTATTCTCATACAATAGGGTGATCCTTAACGAGGATTAGTAAACTCTAGTGCATACATATGAACAAGGTGATTGCATTCGTTGTTTACACCTTCACGTCGAATATGGAACAGAGATCGTTAAGAAAGGAGAGGGACGTTCGACAAGAAGCATGCAATAGGAAGACAATAAAACTAAGTCTATATTGTACGAGTTTACTGTGTTCACTTTGGATATTGCGTAAAAAGCAAACTTTATCCACGGAATTCGATTCGAAAATACTTGAGTACTTTTAAGATATTTTGTTGCTTAATATAATTTTACACGTGGATATAAAAGTAGCAGTTGTACAAGTTAATTATATTCATAATAATTGCAAGCTCTATTTGGTAAAATTGTGAGATTATTTAAAAGACATTTTTATGTTTTAGATGGAATTTAATGTTCTAAATACTAATCTTATTGAAACAAAATCATGACTCCACGATTGTTACACTTTACCCAAGGCAATACGTAAGGTCTGAGGAATTCAATTAAAAATTTTATTGCACGGCGAATAAACACAAAAACATGTTCCGATCTGGTTATAACACGAAATAAAAACACTTAATTTATCCACCACGTCCGATCAATTATGCAACACGACGCGAGTGTGTTACCACGTTTTATATGCATTACTGGTTTTGCTTGGAGATGCTCGACAAAATGGTATAGAGGAATTAGTAGATCGTAAAGTTATCGATGTTACCGTTATGTTGTATAGAGTAGGAGCTGTCAAATAAATCAATAGCGAGCATGCCAACGAGTATAAGTTCATTCATTCGTTCAGATCGATGTATGGAGATCTCAAGATTAACATTTGACAGGAAAGTAGAATTTTAAGCATCTCCAAATTGTAATTAAGCAATGTTAAATAATGCATTCATTAAGTGTATTATTTAAAAAAATAAGCTGTACTTAATTTAAATTGTTTGTTCGTATTACTTTATATCGTATTATATGAGTAGTTTTGTGATAAATGCTAAAGATAAAGATATATTAGAATATTTTTTTTTATTTTGTTAATTCAAATCGTAAATTATTATTATCAGTTATTTTTATTACATGCATGTATTCGTAATAAAAGATTGCGGTCATATGAGCGTACCCTGAGGTACTCCCATCCGTCTGCAAAGAATTAATCACCTACAATCAATTTCAATTCATATCTCGCCGGCAATAATTAAGAGAATACATAAAGATTATCTCTCGAATTAAAGCACGCACCAGTTGCCTATGTTTTAAAGGAGATAAATGAGTATTGGTAGGTACGGAACGTATTAGCATTCCGGCTTTACCGTTATCCGATACAGATTCTTTGTCGGACTTATTAATAAGCAAATCTACGAAAGTCGTCTGTACTTACATGTACATTAGCGACTACCTTGGGGCAATTGACTTAGTTTTAAAACAAGCCTTTTACTATGTCGAGATTCATAAGTGTAGTCGTTGATCACTTCCTACTTTATAGTCATCATCGTCAAATGGATGCCGCCTTTCCGCTCTGTAAAGGATGGAGATAGAATGCTTAGAATAAAATGGATTATGTACATTACTCGTAATATTTTCGTGTTGTTTGGGATAAAAATATTTTTGCATTACAATTTAAGTTTTAAATATTATTTTAATTTGTTTATATAAATTTTATTAAGTAGTAGTATCTCCTTTAATGGTAAGATTTGAATAGAAGCATTCTGCAAACACGATTTATTTAATGTATTAGTTTAGAATGGGGGTTTATTCTCCAAAGCCTGTAAGCCAAAGCTGAAGCACTTCACATATGTGACTAAAAGTTTCTTCTCGGGTCGTGGGTGTTAGTGCTTATTTGTGTTGTTCATAACATCCACAGTATAGGTAGTTATATTGCGGGGATAAAAGAGTGTAAGCGTTTATATCCACAACTTCAGCAATTGCGTTGGATTTAGTTAACATAGATAGATTTTCTACTTGTGAAGATCAGGTTATAGGTAATACATAATCATAGGTAATTATAACTTATAATAAAGATAAACATTAAACAACGCTGACGAGAGTTCCCAACAAACCTATCAGAGTTAACGTACATAATTATACCGTGATTAAATTAATCTATATTAAGGTGAAAGAAATATTGACTTTATCAGATAATCGTTCTTGATTGATGATAGAATGCATATTAGTCTTCTCCGTATCGAAAATCAGTTAAAGTAATAGAATTCTCAAGCGTTCAGGGAGCCAAGTGATAAGCACCGTACAGTTTTCGTATTCACGGATTTGTTAGTAGTAATAATATTAAATAGCGCTTAATTGCATCGTTATCTAAGTCGTAAAAGAAAGAGACTTGCCGGTGAAATTCAAACACGATTTTTACAAAAACTCGTATAAAATAAACAAGTTGTCCAGAATGAAGCCATAAATTGTTGGAAGCGGCGCTTTTAGTCTCACATCTAACAAATTAACAAGCGATTAAGCTACCGATTCGGGTTAGAAATGCTCTCGATGGGGACATTAATGGGACTCAACAAATAACAATGATAGGACAGACGTAGGAGTTGATGAAAACTGAGGTTATCGAGAAAATAAGTGTTACGCATAATGTCATCAATTATGTTTTTTCTCTTAATGGATTTGCTGTTTGTTTTAGCGAACTTTACAGCTCCACGCGGGCAGTGGCGAGATCTTTACCGAGAAGACTTTATTTGCAAGAACGAAAACTAACTCACCCAATTCGAGAAATAGTGTTTGCAAACTACGTAATTATACCCATGTGGTTTCCGGACCTCGGGTTCGTCGTTTGGAGAAAGACACCAGGGCGACATATTAAATGGAAATGACGCAATATTTTTATGTAATCTAAGGAAAAATGTAATCTTGATCGAATACTTTTAAAAACACTCATTGTACATAGAAGATCTAAATCATGAGAGAACTCGAACCACCCAATTTGGCCCTAAAAACACAAGTGACAATGTCATCAAACGTGAGCCATTACCAACAGAAACTCAGAGGTGAGTTATTAAGTTATGTTGAGCCGAAAACCGGTGACGGTAACAGGAAGCGCTCACCGTATCGAGTCGTGTTGCGAAACTCGATACCATCTCGAATACGTGAGAAACTACACCAACGATTTGGCGACACTAAAATTTAAATCGGAAATAATGACTTAATGATTAATTAATGCTATTAGCGTGGGCTGTTGTGATTTGTGGCTTTAGAATTTCCTAGAATAAGTGCATCGTTATAATTAAATTTGTGTGTTTCTTGTTATCGCGTGGGAATGCGACGTAAAGTATTAAAAATATATTTTATTTTATTTATTTTGATGACATTCAATTCAAATATTTATTGAAATTTTCATGGTAATTTTATAATTTACTTGATATGAACAGGTCCATATTAATAGTCATGAAAGGAAAAAGTGATTCCAGAAGTACGTGAAGCACAAACTTTTTACCACTTTTTACGACAAAAACGAAAACAGAAATACGAGCATAATTAATATTTACATGGAGAAGGTCTGAAAAGTACTATTTTTATATAATACGAATTAAAACATATAAAAAATAATGCAATAACGCACACCTTTATTTGACACACGCAAACATAATATATGATATACACATAAGCTCTTTTTGTTTATGATTAACGTCTAACTGAAAAGAGATTTAAATATTAAATATTGCCAATGTTAAGTAACCCTTTGTTGTAACAAATTTGGGTCGAATTTGAGCGCAGGAGGCATTTCTAGTTTCTAATAAAAATAAAGTTCAATACTATAGAATTTATTATATTTTGTGTCATTTAATTTTTTTGTGTAAAATTGTAAGGTGCTTCTTATATAGAAGCAATTATTTATGTAAAATAAGCGGCCCGCGCAGGCTTCATACTTTTTACCGCAAAAGAACATCTCATTTTTGTGGAAAGATTCTTTAAAATCATCAGACAAATTAAAGAAGGGAATTATTTAACAAGAAAACGTTGCCTGGCAACCAATGAAAAAAAGGAATTGACAACCTTTTTATTGCTGTTCCGTTCTCGTGCGAAGCCACGGGCAACATCTAGTTTCATAATAATATGAATGTAGGATAGCTCCATAAAAAAATACCAGATATTTCAAAAACAAAACCGAAAATTTTGTATAACTACGCATGCAATTATGATACTACTCCTAGTATTGGTAACATGTGAAAGTTTGTTGGGAATTAAATGTGGATAGAAAATTTACTCAGAATAACTTCGCAACGACTCGTGTGACTCGTGTATGTTGAGAAATATGGGTTTCAATTATTTCAGGCTATATTTTCTCCGTTTAAGGGTCTATAAATAATAGTTTATTCTTTAAAATGTTTTTTATTGTTAACTCTCCCACCTGCCGCGTCTTTTCTCTTTTTCCCTATTGGACAATTAGGCATTAACTGTATTCTTCGTTTCTCCATTAAGAAACGAATTAATAAAACAATTTCGTCGTTAAAAACAATACAATGGTCTGTTGCTTCTTAATGGGATACGAATAGGATACGACCTAGCAGTACCACCATCCTCTGCCGTCCGTGGACACCTGTAAAAGACTTCTAATAGGACTATAAGATAAACTGTTATTAGATTGTTAGTAAGTCCTATTGGTATTAGGTAAGTGCTCATAAGAATATCTGTTGTCAATAGGTCATCTCAATACAGCCATAAAAGATTAGTTTCCTGTGAAAAAATATAATAAACCTTAACGATAGACTTATGACTTAAGCACAGATAATATAAGAAAAATTGTGTCTTAAATGTCTTGCTATGAATTTTTTTAATAACAATTCTTCAAAAGAAATATGACACTATTATCAAAAATAAAACTTTACGTTCTTTTGACCGTACGTCTTCGCAGAACCATACCATTACCATACATATTGCTCCAGCAATTTACCTTAAGGGCTGTTTTACACTTGATCTAACTTGAACCAGATCTGACGGGACTGATCCGGTTATTTGCAACCTGTCTTTTGAATAAGTATATCGTGTAATCGAGTTGGAGTCTTGAAAGTTTAATCAGTTTTGGTTACGTTTAGTACGGTAATAAGAAAATAAAGGTTATGATTTCAGCTTGTACGTAAATATGTTAATCTGGTTCCGTAGAAATGTTAAAATATTTAGCAAGTTATGTTCCTTGAGAGCTACTAATTTCCTTCTTATCTCTTCTCTCTTGGCCAGCAATACATTCTGATTCTTTTGTTATTGCTAACATGTAGTTACCTTCTACAAAGATGTCTTCGTTATTATAAACTTATTTACATGTGATGGTATTCTAAATTAAAAATGGGGCTTTAAAGTTAGCAGAGAAATAAATTAAACTACTTTTTTTGTTTATGTACGTGTTAGGTAAGAAATTAAAATAGTGAACGAACTCGTCATCTTTTAAACACATCACTATCTGTGACGGATAATTAAATACGTATACCGTAGACAGCGTTTCATCTGTAACATCAACATCACTATTATCATCTATAATTTACACTTCATAATAATTCATCATCACAACCCATAACTGTCCCACTGCTGGGCTCGGGTTTCCTCTCACAGTGTAAAGAATAAATGTGTTAATCTACCACACTGGCCTAGTGCTGATTGGCAGACTTCACACACCTTTGAGAATATTATGGAGAAAGGTATGCAGATTTCCTTACTATGTATTTAGAAATCAGGCGCTCGTATCCTTAACTACTACTATAAACCACTAGGCTATGATATTTATTATTTATTAATAAAGGACGCGCGAGAAAATTAATGCTCTATCTAAAGCCGTCATGTTTAAATTCACCGTATACAATCTCGCGTAAGCATGCTTCACTTTGCTCCAACTAGGTTCAGCTGTTGAAGTGACGTAGAAACGATAATAAATTATTTACCACCCAGCTCCCTCTACTACTATTGTGCTTTGAAGTACGCGATGAAGATTATACCGCCAATTCGTGACAAAATTTATGAGATCAACTTTTCATTTAGAAAAATAGCGACAGTGCGCCAAATTGGTCGGTGTCTTTCAAAACCTGATCGGTATGTGCAAAGAGCGTGTATGTAAATAATTGGTTGATAAATCAGTGTTCTATCAGTATTTCTCAAAGTTGTAAATGATGACCCCTTGCATACATTAAAGGAAGCCTTAAAAAATTTGATAGCCTTTGGGCAGTGACGACTATTTAAAGATACCGACACATTTTTTTTTATAATGTCGAACTGAAAATTCAGGTTTGTCGCATTCCTGCATACAATAATGTTGTTTGAACAGAAAGATAGAGTTTTAATTATATTTTTTTAAAGGCTATTATTTCTAATTCTCAAAGTAGGTGGTAAGAAAAAGTTTGAGAACCAGTATCCTAGGCTATCTCTTTATGTTCTACACGTTTATGAGAAACTGTTTCTTCCGAATACCAATGAATTAGCGATTAGTGTGATATAATGAGAACTGCCAAAGGGTATGTTCCCACCAAACGTGTAAACGTCAGAGCGTACCGTTACTCTGTATTAAGCTAGAAATCGAGAGCAATTAAGATTGAGGAAAATCCAAACAAGTAATTTAGACAGCTTAATTAAAAATGTCTGTTGTCATGGTATCTAATACATTGTGTTCATTAATAACGAATTTAATATCAACAATACATTAATACCAAAGTTTGTTAACGTTTATAAAAGTGATAATTTACTTCAAACTTTATCTTTAAACTATATATAAACAAATTTTAGAAGTAGAAAGCGAAGAAAGTTTAGATCTCTAATAGTTTTTAAATCACGTAACGATGGAATGGTTATTAAGGACAAATTACACATTATATATACTTAAACTTAAACTTAACGATGATACTAATTTAACTATATTAAGTATTAACTTGAAATATAATAATAAATTAAGTAAAGAAACTAATTCAAATG